>JNCO01002225.1:0-19293 GCA_000785685.1 Uromyces viciae-fabae
AAAGAAAGAAAAAGGAACAAAAAAAATTGAAAAGAAGAAAGAAACAAGAAAAAAACAAAAAAACCAGACAAAATAGAAAAAAATATAAATCAAATAACAGAAGAGAGAGAAAAGAAAGAAAAAAGAAGGAGCATATAAATAAATCATTTTTTAGTTTTCTTTACTCTGTTCCCTCTTCATTTTGCTTTTTTATTTCAATTTTAGTTTTCTTTCAATTTTTCTTTATTTTTTGTTTTTTTTCAATTTCATCTTTTCTTTATTTCTTGCTACTTTTTCTTCTTTCATCTTTCCTTTTTCTTGTTTCTTTCATAGATTTTTCTTTCCTTTTCTTTCTTTTTTTGTGGTTGCTTTGTTCTTTCTTTTTTATTTCTTTTTATTTCTTTTTTTATTTCATTTTCTAGTTATTCTTTATCTAAGTTTGTCTTTGTCTTTTCTTTCTTTTCTCTATTCCACAGGACACAGGCATCTGCCAATTATTCGGGGCCTTCTCTCCCAAAACAATTTTTTTTGTTATTTATTTTTGAGAAACTGTTTTTTTTTTCTGTTTTTTTTTTTTTTTTTTTGTTAAATTTATAGTTTGGGGGTTGGACCGGACCCCTTCATAACGTTTTGGGGCCCTGTACAAATTATTTTTTTGATTTTATTATTTTTTTTTGATTGATTTTTTGGGGGGGGCAAAACCCTTTCAAAAATTTTGAGCAATTTTCTTTGGGGTTTTTAGACCCCAAAGAAATTTTGCTTTTTTTTATTTTTTAAAAAAAACGTGGTTTAAAACCCGCGTGTGTTTACGGAAAACCGCGTGCACGCGGCCGGTCTGCGCGCGGTCGAAACCACTTGAGTTTGCGGGCCGACCGCGTGTATTGAGTCATGCCCTAAATTTAAGTTTTTATTTTTATTTTTTTTCACAAACAAAAGTTCAATAAAATTATGGCAAAAAAAAGGATACTTTTATAACGTTCTTCAGTCATCTATTCATCTAAATCAAATTTACAAATTTACTTTTATTGGGAATCCCAAAAAGGTAAACAACAGGTGATTGTTATTTCTGAAGGGAAATTTGAACCACTTAATAAAAATTTTAAAAAAACAAAAAACAAAACAAAAAAAACACTTGAAAATGAACTAACAATCATTGATAAGTTGGAGTAAATGTTGATAGATTTTCATTTTGGTGTGTTGCTGATTAATTTTTTTTGACTTTATATTCTTTTTTCTGACCCAAATTAGTGACAGATAGAGTCAGACTGGGTGAACTCAATAATACAATAATTTATTTGTCTTTCATGAATAAATAAAGAGAGTCAAGATTTCAATATTATCCAATACCTCCTGATCTGACCTCACAAGCATATGTTCAATTCCTAGGGGGCTAGGAATCTAGGTGCCACCGGGAATATAGTTACCCATACTCCCCAGAGGCACCGTGTTTGGGAAGAAGCAGAAGTGGATGGGGCCTAATTAGCCCCATCCTTTGTAGCTGCCGGCTTTGAAAGCCAGAGCCTTAAGCTGAACCCATCACTTCAATCCCAAAAAAAAAAAGATTATTATTATTCTTTATCTTCGTCATTAATTAAGTCCTCTTCTTGTTATTATTTGTTTAATTATTATTATTATTATTATTATTGTTTTAGCACTACCAAGTAATAACACATAGATATCATACAAAAATTCTGTTTTTGTTTTTTTGTTGGTTTTTTTTTTTGTTTTTGTTTGCATTTTTATTTATTTTTTATTTTTTTTAACTGTTATCACTCTCCAAATTATGAATTGCTGCTAAGACATGATGCCTTTAAGGCTTCCGCGGTAGCCCTGGCTTCGTTCAGCTCTTCTGCGGAGTACAACCTAATATATAACAAATAGCAATTTGATTCCCAAAGCCCAAGATGGCATATTTCCGGCGCAGGCATACCTGATGCGTGGAGCCAATAAGCACCACCGACTCGTAGGCTGTGGCCCGTGATGCCAAAAAAACCTACCTTTCTTAACAAACCCTCCTTTTTCCCTGCCACTTCACACCTAGTGAGGGTTAGTCGCTCTCCGCCTGACATGTAGCTGAAAAAAGGGTCTGTTGGAGAGTTGCACCGGTGTAACCTCCACTGTACTTCTCGGACAGGGCATAGAGTTGAATCTTGTTCTAACAAGGTCAAATATTTGAAAACACTGGGCGCCGCTGTTTTCTCTTTTTTCAATGTTATGACTGCGCGCATGCGGGTGCCGTTGTTAGTTACCATAACCTCCCTGTCTTGTATTCCGGTAAAAGCCGTTTCTGTTATGCCTTTGTAAGTTATTTTGACCAGGCGAGCCAACCCCCAGAACCCTACGAGGATTTTCTCCAAGATTGCCAAATCAGCCTCCCCGCCAAGCGCCAATCCTTCCGCCAAGGCCAGAAGGTGTTTCAAATGAATTGGCTGTTTCTTCGGTGGGGCAGGATCAGTGCTGTCCAGTTTGGCGGAAGCTTTTAATAATAAGCTAACTTTTCTGTTCACATTTGGGAATGTTACCTGGTGAAAGTCGTGCCAGGCGCGTGTGGCGTGGGTGTATTTTGCCAGTGTTTTGGCAGATACCTTGTGGGGCCCTATGCTGCCTTGAGACCAAACAGCCCAAAAACAAAATTGTAGCAAGTCTTTGGCAGAGATTGGAAATAATATTCTTGGTTCGCCAGAGGATGATTTGAAGCTTAAGAACTTCTTTACGCTGGCATTATACGATACTAACATATTCAGTTTCCAAACTGTCAATAGGTGGAGACGCAAGGGCGAGAGAGGCGTGCAAGGAGTTCCTCTCGCAAGGGAACAGGAGAGTTTCTTTTTTGATTTCTCATTGAAGGAGTTAATTGACAATGGAAAGGTGACTATTTGAGAAAACCATGTGAAAAAAGAAAACCTTGGAACACTCTTTATACAAAATGTTGAGACAGGTAAGGAACAAGGTCAAAAGGAACCTCCACCAATGTTTCACCCTGGACTTTGTAGTCGTCTCTATTTCCCCTAGACAAGGTGTCTGCTTTTTTCTCTTTGGAAGAGACCCTTTTTGCCACAAAGTCAATTTCTTCTTGTATCAAAAAGGTTTGGATTACCTTCCATTCATCATTGACGGATTTATCTTTAGATGTTCTCTTTCGCATAGCTGCTTCCTAAAGAATTTAATGGGCTAAGACAAAGTGTGTCATTTCAGCAAATGATACAAGTTTATACATGATGAAATACATGAATATGCGACACATTAAGATTAGAAAGAAAATGTTCTTTAAAGCATCATGAATAAAAATGCCCGCTTACCTAAGACAAAGCCATATTGCTGCTAATTGTCAGAAGATTTATTTAAAGAAGGAAGAGCGAGGTTGATGTTTGATAAAGGAAAATAACGAGGATAATAAAGAAGGTAAAGAAGTGTTTCAAGATTATGAACAGGTGATTGAATTGATGATAAAGAGATTTCTGATGAAAGGTAAGAAAGAAAGAAGTCTTGTTTGTTTGATAGAGAGATAGATGTGATGTTTAATTCTGATGTTAATGATGAACAAGAAGTGATTGACCCGATGTCAGTCAGGAGCATCAACATCTTGAAAATTTAAGATGGCTAAAGACAAAGTGTCATTTCAGAAAAGGATACAAAAGAATGCTAAGAAGACAACATTGAAGCATCGATAGTAACAAATTATCTTGGATGAGTAAGAATGAAAAATTAAAATGACCGCATACCTAAAGACAAAGCGGTATTTGCCTAGTAATAGATTTAATATCTCGATATGAATGGATGTCGAACGAGTAAGCTTGGATAAGAAAGAGAGTTATGAAAGTGTTATAAAGAATGAATTTATGGATAAAGTGGTTTAAGAGGATTGTGATAGAAGGTGTTTAATTGAAAATGTTATTGATAAAAGTAAAAGATGATAATGCTACGAAGTGATGGAAAAGGGATGCACAAAATTAGCTTTTTGCCTTGTCATCCTGCTTCTTATAGCATCGCTAATCTTGTCAATGCGAGTCCTAAGTTACTCAATGAATCACTGGTGGTAAGACCACTAAAATGCACGGCTCATCTCATGATGAGCTAGGCAAATTGTCATCCGGTTGCATCCAAGCTTTGGAGTGCCACGGTGGTATGATCATCTCAATTGACATTGTTAACTGCTTAACGGTAACAAGAGGTAAGAAAATTTTTATTTTAGCTTTCAACATCTTTAACAATGAGTTTTGTCTCATTGACAAGGTTTTTAGCTTACGGTTTCCCTCGTACTCAGACAATATTTGACACACCCCCTTGCTTTGAGCGCTAAGCGAAGAAGCAGAAGTGGTGAAGTCACTCATAAACCTCAACGCCTTGGCCATGCCTTGGCGATTAACAGGCTTTGTGAGCAAGTCAGCCATATTTTCAGAGGTTGGTAGGTATTGAAGACGGATTGATTTTGAAATGATTAATTCACGGATGTGGTGCAACCTTAAATCCATATGCTTGGTACGAGGTATTGAAGACGGATTGATTTTGAAATGATCAATTCACGGATGTGGTGCAACCTTAAATCCATATGCTTGGTACGAAAGCCATTTTGGCTTATTTGACTCATGGCTAAATTGATTGCACCTTGATTGTCGACTAAAACAAGAGCGGGAGATGAGGATGAGGGAATAATTTCTGCGATCAAGTTTTGGATCCAGACTACTTCTTTTCCACAGTCAGAAAGCGCTTTGTACTCTGATTCTGTGGAAGATAGAGAGATAGTGGTCTGCTTTCTTGATTTCCAAGATATGATGTTCGTGTTGCATCGAATGAGAAAGCTGGTGTGAGATTGCCTTTAGTCGGGGCAATTAGCCCAGTCGGCGTCAACATAGGCCGTTAGAGCGAAGTCCTCGCTAGGCTGAATGAGTAAACCCAAGTACTTAGTTCCCTTTAAGTACCGGAAGACTTGAATTGCACCCTGATAATGGGTGATACCAGGGTGTTCAAGGAATTGCGACAACTTGCTTACTGCAAAAGAAATGTTGGGCCTTGTGAGCACGCTTAGATAGTTGAGGGAGCCTATCAGCGACCTGTAGTTGACATTTAGCTGCTTGAATTTTTCTTGATCTTGATCAGAAGCAGATGACAAATGTGAGTTTGGATTGAGCGGGCATGAGGAGATCGCCAGCAAGTCTAGATTATACTCAAGTAGTTTTCGTTCGATATATTGCGACTGATTGATGATTATTCCATTTCCTTGCTTGACGACTTTCATGCCCAAAATGAATTCTACCTTGCCAACATATTTGATTTTGAATTCGGTTTCAATTTGTGCAGCGAAGTTCTTGGGATTTTTGCCAATGAATATCAGATCGTCAATGTGAGCAAAAACCCACATGGGGTCATTGGTTTTTCTGAAAAAGACCCATGGGTCTGCAGTGGAAATGTGAAAATTTATCAAAGCGAGGTAAGTGCTTAGTCGTTTGTACCAAGCAAGTGATGATTGTTTGAGGCCGTATATGGCACGCTTGATTTCTAAGGTGATTTTGTCGCCATTCGGGTATCCAGGTGGAGGTAACATAAATACCTGTTCTTCAAGAGGACAGGTGAGAAAAGCGCTCCTCATGTCGAGCTGGTGGATGTCTAGACTATGAGACACAGCGTGAGACAGGAGGATTCTTAGAGAGGCCGGTCTTCCGGTTGGGGCGTAGGACATGTCAAAGTTGAGTCCATACGTCTGTCGAAATCCCTGGGCACATATTCGAGCTTTGTACTCTGAAACTTTGTTGTTTGAGTCAAGCTTTCTTCGGTATGCCCAGGTGGAAGGTATGGTGTGATGAGATGCCTCCCTTGGTCGCTCAATCCATACGTTGTGAGTCCGCATGTTGTTGATTTCTCGATCTTCTGCGGCTCGCCATTCAATGGCTTCCACACCCCGAATGGCTTCATGATGAGATTTTGGTTCAGCAGGCATTACGTTAAAGGAATGGGCAGTTCTACTACCAAAAAGTCAAGATGTTCTCAGGCAATATGTCGCCTTCTATAAGCGTAGGATGGCAAGGACCAATTACTCGGATGCGGCTAGGTATTTGATTTGGTTCATCAGGGGAATAAATATAATTTGGTTCATCATCTTGTTCATTGTCAGTGGATGCAGAGTACATTGATTGATTGTCCTCTGAATTCCCCCCAGGATCGGAGATTTGTGGAGCAATGGTGGGTGTATGGTCATTATCAAGTTCTTCAGTGAACGGAAGGTGAGCTGTGCTGTTGAAGTCAGGAAAGGGTTGATGGGAAAAATGGTCGAAGCTGGACTTGAGTGCAGGAAGTTTAGGAAACACTGATTCATCAAAGTACACGTGTTTGGCTTCTATGACCTTTCTGTCATCAAGCTTCACAACTCTGTAGGCAGAGTAATCATTTGAGTAACCAATAAGCACGCAATTCCAAGAGATTGAGTCAAACTTAGCTTCTCTTAGCTGATTGGGCTTTACAACCCAGCATTTGCACCCAAACGGCCGAAAAAAGTTGAAATTGGGTGTCGTGCCAAAGATTTTGCTCAGTGGTGTCGTGTTGCCTTTTCCCAACGATGGTAAGCAGTTGGTTGTATCAGCTGCTGTCTTGACTGCTTCGGCCCACCACTCTTTGGCCACGTTTGATTGCAGCATGAAGCATCTCGCCATATTTATGATGGTCTTGTTGGCTCGTTCAGCGAAGCCATTGTGTTGAGGTGTGTACGGAGGAGACTTGTTATGTTGGATACCTGCGTCTCTGAGGTATGTTGAGAGATTCTTGTTGCAGAATTCTCCTCCTCCGTCCGTTATCAGCTTTTTGATCTTGCATCCCGTCTGATTCTCAAAGAAGTTTTGGTAATCAATTATTGCACTTGCTGCGTCCGACTTGGCTTTGAGTACAGTAACACTAATGAATCCTGTATTCTGGTCCACAAAGGTCAGAAAATATCTGCTACCTGAATTCGTTGATGGTGAGACTGGTCCAACAAGGTCACCATGCACTACCTCCATGGGATTTGAGGTTGGACTGAAATGTGATTTGAATGGAACACGCGTGATTTTACCTGTCATGCATGTATTACACGTTGATGGCTTATTGTTGCCAACTAGAGGAACGACCGAATTTATGCAAGCCTGGCTTGCATGCCCCAGACGTAGGTGCCATAAATCAGCTAGCGAGATATCCGAAGAATGAGTGTTGGTTGTCAATGCAGTGGCGAAGGCTGAGAATGGCCCTATAAATGTTAAGATCTCAAGTATTCCGCGTGATTTTACCTGTCATGCATGTATTACACGTTGATGGCTTATTGTTGCCAACTAGAGGAACGACCGAATTTATGCAAGCCTGGCTTGCATGCCCCAGACGTAGGTGCCATAAATCAGCTAGCGAGATATCCGAAGAATGAGTGTTGGTCGTCAATGCAGTGGCGAAGGCTGAGAATGGCCCTATAAATGTTAAGATCTCAAGTATTCCATTCGCCATATCACATTCAAAGTTGATTTCTGAGTCGATGATAACTTCACAGAGACTGTTGCTTCTCTTCATTTGGAGGTCTTTCTTGACAAGTTGCTGCATAGCGATTAGTGTTCTTGAGAGTCCCTGAACGTATAGAGAATTCGGAAGAAGAAGTTTTCAACCTGTGCTTTGCAAAATTTCAGCCGTGCCAGTCATTGTTGCTAACAATTTTCCTTCTCCCTTTCCAGTGCATATTGACATGTTTTTTGGTTCAAAATGGCGAAAGAAGGACAGGTAATTGAACATGTGATGTGACGCGCCAGAGTCCAACACCGCCTTGGCTTTCATTGGTTCAGTTAGCAAAGCTTGTGCAGTAGTTATGTTAGCAAACTCTGGTCTTATGTATCGGGTATTGCTGGAAGAAGGATTGGGTTCTCTGGGTACTTCGGTGTTGAGAGTCGTACCCTTGAAATTATTCCTAGGAAGACCCCTGGTTGGTCTTTGCTCTGGATGAAGAGCCCAGCACCTGGATTCTGGGTGAGTTGCATTGGAACTGTTTTTTCCGTTCTTGCATCCAGAAGGAGGGTGATTTCTGGTTTGGATGTTGAGTGCAATTCCTTCTTTGTCATTGTCATTTTTATGATGATATTCTTCATTGCAGGTAATGTCTCTTATTTTATCAATTACAGCATCAGGGTTATCGAGAAGAGCAGTGTTTCCTGAAAGCGCGTCCGCAATGCCTAATCTCTTAGTCATGAGCTTTCCAATGATTGCACCGCAAGTTCCCATCTTTGATTGAACGTAGCCTATAGCATCGAAATGATTGAGACATGATTCAATTTGTTCTAAAAATAAACTCATATTCCCATTTTACTTGATGTTCTACCATCGGCTATTGGCTCTGGCAATGCTATGATCTGTAGATTGACCGTATTTGTCCATAATTCCTTTCCATAAAAGATATCCGTTTGTGAAGTTATCTTCCCAAGTTAATTGATTTAATGTTCTTTCGTTCATGCGGGATGAGATTATAAATGATGAATCCGCCAGCTTCTGAGCTAATGCATCACTGAAGTCCACGCCAGGATCGGTGGTGGTTGCCGTCCACAGTTTCTTGTGGCGTAAGTATTGTTGCATCCTTTTGGACCAACTGGGAAAATTGGATTCTCCAGTGAGCATTGGGATAAGTTTAGATTCTTCTGATGAGGTGGCAGCCATCGCTTTGTCTTGGCTTGAGTTTAGATCTGTATTATAGCTGCTTCCGACTGTTAATCTGAAAATTTAAGATGGCTAAAGACAAAGTGTCATTTCAGCAAAGGATACAAAAGAATGCTCAGAAGAAAACATTGAAGCATCGATAGTAACAAATTATCTTGGATGAGTAAGAATGAAAAATTAAAATGACCGCATACCTAAAGACAAAGCGGTATTTGCCTAGTAATAGATTTAATGTCTCAATATGAATGGATGTCGAACAAGTAAGCTTGGATAAGAAAGAGAGTTATGAAAGTGTTATAAAGAATGAATTTATGGATAAAGTGGTTTAAGAGGATTGTGATAGAAGGTGTTTAATTGAAAATGTTATTGATAAAAGTAAAAGATGATAATGCTACAAAGTGATGGAAAAGGGATGCACAAAATTAGCTTTTTGCCTTGTCATCCTGCTTCTTATAGCATCGCTAATCTTGTCAATGCGAGTCCTAAGTTACTCAATGACTCACTGGTGGTAAGACCATTAAAATGCACGGCTCATCTTATGATGAGCAAGGCAAATTGTCATCCGGTCGCATCCAAGCTTTGGAGTGCCACGGTGGTATGATCATCTCGATTGACATCGTTCACTGCTTAACGGTAACAAGAGGTAAGAAATTTTTTTTGTCTTTGCCTTAGATAGCTTCTGAGTTTGAATTGGGTGCTGCTGTTTTTACTGTTAATCTAAAGAATTTAATGGGCTAAGACAAAGTGTGTCATTTCAGCAAATGATACAAGTTTATACATGATGAAATACATGAATATGGGACACATTAAGATTAGAAAGAAAATGTTCTTTAAAGCATCATGAATAAAAATTCCCGCTTACCTAAGACAAAGCCGTATTGCTGCCAATTTTCAGAAGATTTATTTAAAGAAGGAAGAGCGAGGTTGATGTTTGATAAAGGAAACTAACGAGGATAATAAAGAAGCTAAAGAAGTGTTTCAAGATTATGAACAGGTGATTGAATTGATGATAAAGAGATTTCTGATGAAAGGTAAGAAAGAAAGAAGTCTCTTTTGTTTGATAGAGAGATAGATGTGATGTTTAATTCTGATTTTAATGATGAAAAAGAAGTGATTGACCCGATGTCAGTCAGGAGCATCAACATCTAGCCTTTTATGCTCAGAATTCTCTAGCGGTAGATTTTTTTTAGCTTACGGTCATAGCCTGCTATCAAAGCGTGATTATTCACAGCCTACTGAAGCGGTAGGCTGGGTCACATCCGGTTTCAGCCTCTGATTGGTCTGCCACGGTGAATGGTTCATCTTCATCAACACCGTTGACTGCGCAACGGTAACGAAAGGTAATTTGTATTTTTAGTTTATTTATTCATTCTGTTTCTTAATTAGGAAAAGACTGTCTTACAGCTTGTCATGTTGTTGTCAGAATCTTGACACTTCCGTTGTTATGTTGTTGTTCCAAACAATGTAGGTTTTCCCTTTTTCTAAACCTACCTCTTTCAAGAGTAGTGGAGATAAGCGCACTGTAACTGTCTCTAACCATCAGATCCTTTTTGTGTGGTCCTTGAGACAGAATTGCGCCCAACAATGACCTATACAAATTCCCATTCCGAAAGAGGTTGACACATCTCCTACCATACCTATTTCAGTCTCCCCTGATCTGGGAATTATATGGGTGTGGTTGAAATTAGACAAAGTTGGTTCCCAAACACGTAAATCCTCTAAAACATCTTTGTTGACCTCCCTCAGTGCTTTAAGATGAACCCAGCTCTTTAGCATCCAATAAATCGAACAAAGATAGCACTTGAGTTGGGGTAACAACAAGGCCACGTGGTTTGTTGTCCTGCCAGTACCTCTAGATCTGTGTAAGTGAAGAGCACCCCTGGTTCAAGAAACAGCTGAACCTAGGAGGTTTGTAGCTTGATTTTCCCTTCAGGAAATCTCACTGTATTGTAAGTTCCATTCCATATAAACCCAATGAATCTTTGTTTGTTTTGAAATTCTGAATATTTTTCAATGTTGCTTTGCACGCCTAAACTCGTTTCTCTTTTTACTACATCATTCATGTTGACAGATGAAGAACAGCTCTTAATAAAGAGGTTGTCATCAACCCACCTGAAAATTGACAAAAAGTCGAATTCCGCCTTCATCAGATGTTTCCAGGTGTCTGCAGGTCTACCAAACGGCCCACAACCCGCAACTCCACCAAACGTTATACGAGTGTCTAAGAGGATCATGTCGTTGAAATCTAATACGATGAGGTATGGCCACTGTGCTGGTTTGGTTGGAATTTGGTGATATGATTTTTTCCAATCAAACAGACCAAGTAACACCGGTTATTTAATATCTTCAAAAAATGAGTACACTTTATTAAAATCATCCCTGTTGAAATTATGGGCAATAAAAATAAAAATAATATTTTTTATTTGTTTTAATTTTTATTTTGAAAACAAGAAGGTGGAGAGTTTTTTAGAACAAGGGGATCCAGTGAGATTCTCACTAGGAATAACTCAGAGGGTGCTGATGAAAAGATAGCAGATTCAATGATTTTATTTCAATAAAAAACTCAGCATTATTTATAGACAAAAAAGAGAGGAAACCCTTAGGGGCCTAAAATGGTTCCTACAACTAGAGAGCTCCCAGCAAGATCCAGAGGGGGCCTCAGACAGGAAGAAAGAAATGAAAAAGATCAAGGAGGGAAGAAAACAAAATAACAACTCAGACCAAGATTTGAACAGAATTGAATATGAAGAAACTATCATCACAGACTGTGGGTGCCTTAAGTCCACAGACATCGATCTTGTATTTTTAATAAAATAAATAAAAAGGAACGAAAGAAGAAATATAAAAATAAACTGATGATATTGAACATTTATCATTATATTTTTAGTCTGGCTCATGGCTGCTGCTAATTTTTAGATTAAGGACAAAACATCCCAGATAGATCATATTAACTTATTTTTGGACTTATTTTATTTATTATAATTTTTTTAGAAACTAAAAACTTAAAATTTATTTTTTATAATGACTTTGATTAAAGAGGCAAAAAAGTAGAATTCCAACAATCACATGTAGTTATTAATGTTGAAATCTCAATCCTAATCTGTGACTCTCACAGGTTAAAGCTTTTTCCTCAAATTAAAATTCTATTCAATCTAAGATTGTTAGTCTATTAATATGCTAAGTAGCATATTGAAGTTAAAATATAAATTAAAAGTTCTTCTCGTGTTGAAGTAAAAGTAGTCTTCTCATGTTGAAGTAAAAATAAATAGTTCTTCTTGTGTTGAAGTAAAAAAATAAATAGTTCTTCTTGGGTTGAAGTAAAATCATTTTTGTGATAGAATCAAATTGAATATTCATTGTTGTAAATACTATAGGTTTAAATTTACAAACAATGAAATAAAGAATATTGATTCAGAAAAACTCTCTTCCTTGTTCTGAGCCATTCCAAGTGATGTGTCACTTTTCTCTCCTCCCTTCTCTTTAAATCTTCCCGCTTTTTCCATCATCACCCAGTTAGTCAAGCATTTGGCTATCTTGTTAAATTTTCTCCTCTAAATATTTGTTTCTTGAGTCTAAAATTCAACAATCAAGTCATCTTTATTGACAAAACTGTTGACTGATGGAATGGAAGAGTCTTCCTTTGGAAATGAAAGGTCATTAATTGGCCTAATGGATCCATCGCCATTTACTACTGCTCCCATCGGGCTCGTCCTAAAGAAGCCTAATTTATCAAAAACCTGTTGCCTAGTAAAAGGGCCGTACATCCTTTTTAGATTCAACTCTCTTGATATCGATTTCTTTATCTTATCTTTTGCAAGGACAGCAGATTCATAGTTTGGAGGAGTGTACCAGTCCAAATCTTTTAATTGATGAGTTGTTGGAATACCCTGGTCAAAACTGAGTTCAAAACCCTCTAAAACATCTTGAAATTCAGGCAAGAGGTTGGCTCAAGATAAACCTTCATTCCAAACCTCTAAGTTCATTTCAAAAATCACGCCTTCAGGCCAAATTGTGGGTATTGTTATGATTTTGCAATGAATCATGTCACTCTGCTTAATCATTTGAAAATTGCTATTTATTTATTAACAATTTATAACCAATACAATATGTGAACATGAGAGTCCCTCAATTTTTTTGAAATAGAATAAATGTCTGTCAAGAGACAATAGCAACAAGAACTCTTGCTTCTTGCCCCCGGGCTCATTTGAAGCACCTTGCTTTCTCCTATCTAGAAATTTTGGGTTGAAATTTCTCCCTCTATAACTTTTCCTAAGAGTATCCCCATAACTACCACTTGGAGAAGGTGAATTTCCCTCTCTTTCTGGTCTGGAAACTAGTATTCTCGTATTGCTGGATCTAGCCATACCCGTTCAAGGGTCACAACCATGTTGTGATCCACCTACCGCATAAGGATTGTCATTCATGTCTGTCTCACCTAGTTTTTGAGTCTTAGCTTGAGCTTGCTTAAAAAAATCATCTCAATATACTGAGATTTCCAGCACACATTCTTGACCATCAACAATGGTGGTCGAACCAAAAACTGTTGAAATTGGGAACTCAAGCTTAAGAAAATAAAAATTATTAAAAGATAAATTTGTTTAAGGATGTGTGACTAGAACTCAAGGGAGGATTTTCTAGGAAGGGCTCACGGAGAAAAAGATGAAAAGCCAATGAAGAATTTGTTTTCATGTCCAAACTATGGACTATTTATACAAAACAGAAAATATGGTTGTGAAACCTAACAACTAGAGAGCCCCCCACTCAAGATCCAGAGGGGGCCTGATAAAATAATAATAAATAAAATAAAAAGAGAATTAAGAGATAATTAGCAGAAACTGTACTATCAGACTGACACACATGCAGATAAGACTAGACAAGAGATAAGAAAACACAGATTGCTGGGGGTGTTAATCCCAACAAATTAATTCTAAATAAAATAAGAATAAAAGAAAAGAAAAGAAATACTTAGAGATGAGAAAATCTACTCAGTGATTTAAAAGACAGAGTTCAGAGACTACAAGCTTATTCAAAAGGAAGCATGATCAAACTACTTGTTGTTACAAAGATTGATCAAATATTTTGACTTCTTCTATCTTTGAGCAATTGCTACGAGATAGGCTTTACTTAGTTGTGATTTCTGTTGAGTATAATCTGTTGAGCCGAGGCTACCAGATTATTGATGTGATTGAGATTTGAAAGTGACTAAAATTGCATTGAGATAGGGAATGAAAATGGGTACAAAGTGTGCTCTCTTTATAATAATATTGTGAAATGATTGTGAGTGTGAGTGAAGCCATATTTTCATCCTCTCCGGTCAATGCATTGCAGGAAAGCAGGCTTTCCTGCTGCTTTTCCTTTTCTTTTATTTACTTTTATTTACTTTTATGTTTCTTTTTACTTTCTTATTTGGAATGTTTTCTTCTACTTTTCTTTTTCTTTTCTTTATCTTTAAAAGTAAATTAGTTCTTTTCCTTTTTTCTAAGTAATGAAATGTATCAAATGACTTTAACTTCTTTTCTAATTCGAGAGCATTCGCATCTATGTTATGTTCAGCTATCTGTGTATCAGACCTATAACTGTACTGATAGTTGAATTGGATAGTTGCTCCACATGCTGGAGTTTATCCTGTACTGGGGTTGTAAGTTCCAGTCTCACCCTTGGAGCCTCTTTTTTTCCTGCCAGCTTGTTAATGTGCGCTAATTCAACGGTACCCGTGACATAGGTGTGACATGTTGATTGAACCAGGTTATCTTGTGACATGACTGTAAAGCTTACCCGGCACAAGTTGGCCGTGCCTACTTGTTCAAAACTTGTATTCTATGACTTAGATATATTCTTTAATGTTTTTATTAAAAATAATCTAGAACTAAACAATAAAACCAAAATAAATGAGAAATAAAAAATATTTTAATTCATAGCCTATTTTTATTTTTAAAGGAAAAAAAGGCATAAAAATATGATTAGACCGTACTATCATTTGATGGCTGAAGGCTTTCATGAATCCATAAAGGTCTTGCATCTTGTCTACTGCAGCCTTGTGTATGCAAAGCCATTGGCCAAATTCTACAAAATTATACACCTTTTCTATTGTATATTGGAAATTAAGGTAATTATTTGTCCAGTCACTGAAAGTTTGCTCTTATTTGCTAATCATTGGGTAGCCATTACACATCTTGACTTTGTCTTCAGACTTGAATTTCTTTCCAATGTGAAAAACACTAGCCGCCTCTTGCCATTGCGGATCAAATATATTGAACGGTAACTGTCCATGCAAGGTTTTCATGGCTTTGTCTAAAACTGGGCTGAAACCAAAGCTGATTCCTTTTTGTGATGTAATGGATCCTTTCACGAACTGAGGTTTTACTTGATCTAACACAACAGTCCCTAGAGTTGTTGACACAGATTTCAAAGGAAGTGTAGTACCAGACCCGGTTCTCAAAATTGGTGGATGAGATGGTAAAATTTCCTTCTCCATAATTATCTCTTGTCCATGTAATTTAAATAAGTTCATGGCTTCTTTCAATTCTACTCTTGATTCATCCACTAAAGCCATTTCCCAATACGTTAATTTATTTGGAGGTACTATTGTATCCACAACTTTTTTTTTGATTTTCAAGAATCAATATCTTTTGAAAAACGTATCTCAGAAAAAAATAAAATTGGTAATCAGATGTTACATGACACTGACTTTCATCTCTGTCGTCTACAGATGTACTATTGTTTTCAACAATGTCAACATCTGGAATTATAGCTAAATCGTCTTGACTGTTAATATTCTGGTTGATTATAGCTTGTGATCCATCATCCCCCCTGAGAGGTTCTATTCCACAAGGACTAACAGGTAACCCTAACGTCATATGGAAAAAATTCAATTGTTGGAATATTTCTATGAGACAGTGGTCCAAAAAAAAAATTTTTTTTTTTTTTTGATAATAACTATCATATGAAAAATAAAACCCCTTGACTTATATTTCTATGAGATTTTAATTTATCATTTGGAAATATGGGGAGAGTTTTAAACCAACCCAATGCTTCATCTTCTTTCTTTGTGGTACTAGGTGTAATGCTCCGCGTTATAATTTTCACCCATTTACTAAGTTTATTAAGCTGAGAAGATGACACTATCAAAGGTTTTTTTTTTTTTTAAATGTTGTAGAAAGAATTTTTGCCTGATAGAAAGAAGTTGTCAGGCTCTGTGATGCCAGGGACCGAATACCCTTTAGCTACACAAGCTGCAAAGTGATGGGAAATAGTCTGGGGACCAATTTCCACCGTTGGTTTGGTGTTAATTTTAGTATAAAATTAACAGAGGGGCCAGCTACGCTGGGGTTGTTTAGCCCTATGTGTAATTTAGGGGCCAGGAACGGATTCCTGGGGTAGTTTAACCCTTTTAAGTTGAGATCCAACTTGGATCTGGGGCCTGATGAATTATCATGGGTGGTTAAACCCAGAGTTACCACAAAGTGGTATGAAGAATGAAGGTTTCTGGGTCAAAACTATTGGCCCAGAGACTTAACTGAAGGGGGTTACGGCACAGAAGAGTTCTGAAGGGGATCCTAGCGTCGTGGTGAGAAGGGAGGGCGCTGTTGGAGTTCTGAAGGGGATCCTAGAGCGCAGGTGAGAGTGGATCTGATGTCTTTGGTGCTAAAAAGTGACTGTAGTATATAGTAACTATGTATAGCTGGATAAAGATGACGATGGGGTTTGGTAGGAGGGATGAGAGGCCTCCTTATATAACATTTCCAATCCCTAGGGCGTACAGGATAACCACAAGTTGGCAGGAATTGGGTTTATCACGTTTTGAGCGCTTTTTGCCTTGTTCCTGTATTTTTTATTCAGTAATGGGGGGTCTAGACCAGTAAAAAGTATTTTTCCCGTGTTAAGTAACCTCTGGGGTCCTTGGTATTAATTTGGTATCCTTGGGGCATTATTGGTTTGTCCAGGATAAATGTTAGAAGGTGACCTGTATTGCTATTAGTGCAATACAGCCATTTTCATTTGAACAAGGTGTTTGGTCACGCATTGGACCTTGTGACTGTAATCATGATTAGTTCACCATGTGAAAATGTTGTGATAATTATCTGGGGTGCTCTGGATTCATTTTGAATGATACAGATACTCCACAAACTCGTGCTATAGCAGTATTGGGGCTTTTTGCTCCGTGTGCTTTCCTTCTTGACTCATGTTTGGTCAAGCCACTGGATTGATGTAAAATACAGGGGCTTCCATTTGTAGTTTTTTTTACCGTATGTAATATTTGGTTATGTAATTTTTTGTGCAATGTAACAAGACATATGTAAATGTGCTGTATTTAGCAATATTCTTGTTTCACATTAACTGTATGGTCCTAACTTCTAAATTAAGCACAAATCCGCTATTTTGCATGTATTTCTGACTTAGTCCATAGCATGCCTCACCCATATACACATCCATAATATGTATAAACAGTTATTTACATATAAACACGCTTTTAACCAGTGTTATGTTGGTTTCTGTCCAGTTATGGCAAAAAGGGTTAAGGAGTGGGAATTTGGGGTTACCTCCAGTGAGTGACCCTAGATTATTTTGCATGGGGAATCCATTTATGCAATAATATTAATACTATTCTTACTCCTTAATGTAGGATTACTTATTTTATTGTTTTACAATGATATTTTTGGTCATAAAAATATTATTAATTTTTGTTCTGCTATCTTGTTAGTTGGCTCTAACATAGTAGCCAGCTGACACTCGTCATTTCAGGATACGCAAAAAACACAAGAGAATGAAGCATTTCCTTTCTCAAAACAAAAGTTACAGTGGACTGGCATGATGGAGCGCTCAGCCCTAAAGCTCTACGCCCAAGCAACTGAAGCTGGAAAAAGATCTGATGGCGGATTCAAGGCCGAGTTTCATCGCTGGGTTGCTGCGGAACTAAACAAGGGATAGGTGTTTTATTGACATGTCGCGGGTCCCGACGGGAGAGTATCACTCGTTCGGGGCCGCGGCTGATGAATTAAGGTCGCAGGGCTCTCAAATTTGAGTTCCGGTCCGTTTTGGGGCCGCACCAGTCAAGATAATTTGTCTTGATGGCGATTCGAACCCTTTATACCCCTCAAAGGGTATAAATGGGACAAAACACTTAGTTTTTCATACTAAGTTTGTCTGAAGGGCGGAGGCGAGATGCTGGGGTAACCCAGAGTAGCATAAGCGGTCTTTGACCGTGACCTGCGGGACCGAAACTGGAGGGGGTGGCTAGCGTCGGGTATTTATACCCTGGGAAACTGGCTCACGTCGAACAGAGGGTTCTAGGACCACCGATAGACGTACAGACGTGGAAGTTAATAGGTCTTATGGCTCAACACATCCACACGGTTATATATCTTTTATCTATTATTCATAAAAAATTTTTGATATACATTTTTTTTGTTTAAAAAAAGAAAAACAGGGGGGCCAGCTATATTGGGATTCATAAAAAATTTTTGATATACATTTTTTTTGTTTAAAAAAAGAAAAACAGGGGGGCCAGCTATATTGGGGTTGTTCATGTTAAAATATTTTATTTTATTTTATTTTATTTTTTTATTTTATTTATTTTTTATTTATTTTTATTTTTATTTAGCCAGGGGGCCTCTTTCAATCTTAACCCCCTACCTACTCATCACTCCGGGTCATTTTCCTCACTTAGAATTTTTTCTTTGTCTTCTGTCTTCTCATCTCTGTCTATCAACCCCAGAAGATCTTTATCAGTCTTGGAGTCTCACTTTGTGGTATTTTATTCATCTTTTTCTTTTTCTTTTTATCTTTATTTTTATTTTTATTATTTGTTTATCTTAAAACTCACACTTTTATTATTTCTCAGGTTCTCTGTATCTATCTTATTATTTTATTCAGTCTTCAGCTTCTTTGTCTTCTGTCTTCTCATCTCTGTCTATCAACCCCAGAAGATCTTTATCAGTCTTGGAGTCTCACTTTGTGGTATTTTATTCATCTTTTTCTTTTTCTTTTTATCTTTATTTTTATTTTTATTATTTGTTTATCTTAAAACTCACACTTTTATTATTTCTCAGGTTCTCTGTATCTATCTTATTATTTTATCCAGTCTTCAGCTATTTTTATCCGGACTTCTGTCCTTTAGGTATTTTGTTATCTTTCATTTTATTTCATCTCTATTTTTATTTTTGTTTTCTTTCATTTTATATTTTTATATTTTTATACTTGCTGAAATATATTTCTTTAGTTTGTTATTTCTGAAAATTTAATAGATTTACAGTCTCGGGAAACGATTGGGTTACTTATTAGACTCGGGATAAACCAAAATCAAGTTGCTTTGGTCTATTGGTTATCACTCTCGATAGCGGAAACTTTCTCAAAGCTTGTTAATTGATTCTCTGTCATCGTTTCGTTTCCCCTTCGCTCAAGGATTTTCCGACCTAGCAAATTTTTGTAACTTGTCAGAAATCAACTACAACTCTCATCTAAAGGACAGACAGTCCATTTACTCAACATGTCATCCGAAGATAATCTCTCTGCTATAACTAAGACTTTTCCTCTTCTTGACTCATCCAACTTCAATGAGTGGCTGGTCAGAATTTAATTATATCTCAAACATAAGAACCTCTTGAAATACTGTCTAGAAGAAGCAAACTCATCTCTCTCCGGTGCAGCTGAAGCTAATGTTAATGC
>KN361483.1:1375-13758 GCA_000785685.1 Uromyces viciae-fabae
ACGGTTCAAAGTCGTCATTTTCATCCAATGTTGTATGTTTCAACTTCAGGCTACGCACTGCTTTCTGTTTCTGAGATTTTTAAAATAAGCAGACATGATACACATCAGACGAAAAGTAAAAATCAAAGCGCAATGAGGAAAGTGAGGGACGTACTTGTGCAGCCAATTTGGGATCCTTTTGGACCAAGGATACTTGACATTTGCGTCCTTCTTCACCCATGATACTCAACTCCTCGAGGAAATTGATACTCAACTCCTCCAGGAATGAGGTAAACATGTTGCCATTGTCAAGAGTGGCCTTATTTTTAGCAGCAAACAAGCCACCATGTGGGATAACTGCTGACCAGGAAATCAAACCATCTTCATCCTTTTCCTGCGCATGGGCCACAATTTCTTCAATGTCCTTTGCTTGAATCAATCGAATAGCTGCTTTTTTGAATTCAGCAAGGTCATCGTTTCCAATGTCCCAATCCAAAAGAAGCTTACCCTGTTCTCAACTGATTCTTGTGTATTTAATCGCATCATCAGGGTCCGGGAGAGCCTTTTTTTTATGGGCACCACGTGAGCTAGTCGGTTTTTCTTTGTGAGCAGCAATGTAAAAAACATATTCAACAAATATCTTTTTGATTGGGTTTTCGTGATCAGATTTCTCATGCTGATTTTCTGGTTGATTGTCTGATTTTTTGGGTGTGTCGCTTCGCTGGTTTGCCTGTGTATTCTTAGATGCGTTCCAGATTGATTCATTTGCTATTTGGGATTCAAAGGGGCTGGCAATCATGGTATCATTGGTGAAGGTCAATTCCTGACGTTGCAGGTGAGGATCTCTTGCTGTAGGAATATCCATCAACCATTGATCAAGCTGAGATAATGTTGGTGTTGATTCAATTGATTCAAAAAAGTCACCTGTCAGAGAAAAAAAAATCAGTGGTCTGTTTCATTAGTTCCTGAACTTGAGGAAATGAAGGAAGGAAAGAATAACCAGAACACTCCATGGATTGGGAATTAAACTAGATATCGTGAGTAGATGGTGAATTGATGGATGAAAAAATTCTGCAGCCCAATCGGAGGTGTTGGCTGATTGGTGGAATTTTCGGGTAAAAAAAAAAATTTGGGGGAAAAAAAAAAAAAATCGCACGCAAAAAAAAAAAAAAAATTGGACGAAATTTGCAAGCTTTCATGTGATAGCTGTACTTGAAAAAGTGAAAAATTTTAAAATTGAATCAGAGAATCAGACACAAAAGAAAATTAAGACAATTATTTCTGACAGAGGAGGGGAGTTTAACAGCACTGAATTCAAGAATTTTCACACTGAGTTTGGTATCATTCATCATTTTTCTCCACCTTATACTCCACAAAACAATGGTATGGCTGAAAGAGCAAAAAAATCTATGATTGAGAAGGCTAGATGTATACTTGTTCAATCAAAACTCTCTGCAAAATTCTGGGCTGAAGCAGTAAACACAGCAACTGATGTGTGCAATGTACTACCCTCAAGATCAAGAAGTTTTAATATTCCTTATGAGACGTGGTTTAACAGGAAATTTGATTATAAAAAGCTCAAAACATTCGGCTGTCTTGTTTATTATCTGAAAGTTCAACCATTTTGACATAGCAAACTAGCTTCCACAGCGGAAAAATGAATTTTCTTGGGGTATGTTAATGATTTTTCAACATACAAAATAATTAATATGCAAGGTACTATTGTTTCAACCAGAGAAATTAAATTTAAAGAAGATTATTTTCCTTGCTCAATAAAAAGTATTCTTCAAAACAATCTTGATCCTTTTCTACCATTTGAAGCAGAAATTTAAGCCAATGAGAAAAACAATCAAATTTCAAGTTTAACTAATAATGACGCTGAAAACATGAATTCTGAAAGAAATATTGAACCTGAAACTATTCAAGACAATCAACAAGAAGCTCCTGCTGTAGCTCCACGTGACATATCCTCCAAAATGTAAACTAGTAACATTCTTGACGTTGATAGAAGAGGAAATCAAATTAATATTAATCTTGCTGAATCTGAATTTTCTGAGCCAAAATATTACTATCAAGCAATGAATTCTAAAGAGTCTGAGAAATGGCAACAAGAAATTGAGAAAGAACTGAAAAACATGAAGGATCATGATGTGTGGGAAGTGATTGACAACAAAAATAATGAGAATTTGATAAACTGCACTTGGGTGTTTAAAATTAAGAAAAATTCTGAGAATGAAGCAATTGAATACAAAGCTAGATTATGTGTTCAAGGATTTAGACAAATTGAAGGAAAAGATTATTATACTACTTTTGTTCCCACTGGTAAACTGACTTCTCTGAGAATCTTAATTTCTCACACACTGCATAACAATTTAAAATTTCATCAAATTGACATCAAGAGCGCTTTTCTGAATGCCAAACTTCATGAAGACATTTTTCTTCGTGCTCCTCCTGGTGTTCTAGTTAAAGAAAATCAAATTTTAAGACTCAAGAAGGCAATGTATGGTCTCAAACAAGCACCACAAGCTTGGCACAGAACTTTGTCTCAATGGCTTTTCTCTATTGGTTTTCATAGATGTAAAGCAGAGCCGTGTGTTTTCTGGAAAAAAGGAACTTTCTCATATTTACATGTGGATGATATAGCTATTTTTTCAAAAGATCCAGATGAATTTAAAAATCAAATTAAAGAAAAGTTTCAAATCAAAGACTTAGGGGAAGCTGCTTTCTTGCTTGGGATGAAAATTACACAACAAAAAGATCCAGTTTTAATAAATCAAGAAAATTATATTGAAAATATGTTATTGCGCTTTGAATTCAATGATTTATATCCCAAGAAAACTCCTCTAAATCCTCAAGGAAAATTAATTAAAGAAAACAAACAACAAATAGAACAATTTAATAAATTGAATATTAATTTTAGAACAATATTAGGCGCTCTCAATTTTTTAAGTACAACTTCTAGACCAGATATTACCTACGCAGTGAACTCTCTTTCTCAATTTTTGATTAATCCTGGAATCAATCACTGGGAAGCAGCTAAACAAATCTTTCAATATCTCAAGTACACAAAACATTTAGGCATTAAGATTAGAAAAAATGATTCAAAAACAAATTCTCTATGACCATACACAGACGCAGACTGGGCCAATTGTCCAGACTCTAGTAGATCAATTTCTGGATGTTTAGTAATTTTTAACAACAATGTGGTTTCATGGCGGTCTAAAAAGCAATCAACAACCTCACTTTCTTCAACTGAAGCAGAGTATAAAGCAATTTGTGACGTGACAAGAGAAATGATGTGGCGAAAGATATTGCTGAATAAAATTTTCAATATTCAATTTTCATTGCCAACAACAATTTATGAAGACAATCAAGGCGCCATAGAATTAGCTAACAATGAATCAAATCATAATAATTTCAAAACAAAACACATGTCATTAAAATTTCACTTTATCAGAAATGAAATCAAATTAAGAAAAATAAGATTAGAATACGTAAAAACTACAATGAATTTAGCAGATTTTTTGACAAAACCAGTAGGAAGAATTTCAATAACAAGAGATCTGAAGACCATCAATGACTCACTTGCTTTCAGCTCTAGCGGCATCAAGCATGGGGGTGTGTCAACATTCAAGACTAGTATTAGCCAGAGGGCTTAACTTTGAAAATTCAGGCTTAATCATACTTCAAAATTGTTTTCATTTGATTTTTTTTTTTTATCTTCTTAAAAAAACAACAAGATCAAAATCAAGAGGACAAGAGTGAAAGAGTTCTGGATTCAAGACACTGGTATTTTATTTTTCTCAACAACTCAACAAAATCATCAAATAACTAAAAGAAAACATTTTTCATTTTTCATTTTTTATTTTTTATTTTTATTTATTTTTATTTTTCTATTTCATTTTTCAGTCTTAATCAGAATCAAAGCAAAAGCTAGCACTAGTCCATACATTGGATCAAAATAATGACAAACATTGGTATTTCTATTTTTTTATTTTTCATTATTAAAATTCTCATCAAAACAACTGATCAAGATTTGAAATTTTATTTCTTAGTTTCTTTTATTTTCAGTCTTAAAAATTATTATCAGTCTAAAAATCAGTCTATCTTAGTTATACTAGAATCTGTCCTTAAGGTAGCATTTTTATTCTTCTTTCTTGTTTATCATTCTTGTTTCTTTCAATCTTGTTGTTCTTATTTGTCTGACTGAAATATATTCCTTAAGTTTCCAACTCAGAGAAAAGGTTTTTGCTTTCTGTCCAGAAGAAAGAGGCTTGTTAAAACATATTTATGGCTTACCTTATATTATTCCATTAATAGACCATCAACCTTTGAAAAAAAGGCCCATACCAATACCTGGATCAGCAAAGGAGGAATTTATTAAATTAGTTAGAGAAAGGGTTCAAACTGGATTATATGAACCTTCTAGATTCAAGTTATTCAAGCCCAGTCTTCTGTCTAAAGAAAAATGATGGTAAACTAAAAGTTTTTTATGACTTACAAGAATTAAACAAGGTCACCATTAAAGATTCAGGTTTACCCCCAGCTACTGAAGATTTTGTGGAGTCATTTTCTGGAAGAGCCATTTTCTGGAAGAGCATGTTTGTTGTGGATTAGGAGATATCATGAAAGGGAACTAGCAGAGGAATCAAGAGCATTTACAACATTAGATACCCCTCTAGAAAGATTTAGATTAACCAGATTACCTCAAGGTGCCACTAATTCTGTTGATGTTTACCAGGCCCAAATGAAGTGGATATTTCAAGATAAAAACCCTGAATATGCTGGATTATTTATAGATGATAGAGGAATAAAAGGACCTAGAAGTGACTATGGTGGAGCTGCTTTGAAAGAAAACCCCAACATCAGGAAGTTTATGATCTAGGAATTTGTGATTGCTCTGGAAAGGATTTTATTTAGAATAGAAGAAGCTGGACCCACTGTTTCTGGAAAGAATTTTGCTTGCTCCTGCACTGGATATAGTTGGGCATGTATTCTGTAAATAAGGAAGAAATCTTTCAATAAAGAAGAAGAATAAAGTGCTCACTTGGCCCAGACCTAGCAATGTTACAGAACTTAGAGGGTTTTTGGGAGTTTTTGTTTATGTTAGAATTTTTATCAAAGATTTATCAGATTTAGCAAGTCCACTTAGAAATTAATAAGTTGGAAACTTAAGGTAATGTTTCAGTCAGAAAAATAACAAAAACAAAAAATAAAGAAACAAGAAGAAAAAAAAGAAGAAAAATAATAAGATCTACCTTAAGGACAAGTTCTGATAATATAAGATAGACTAAAGAAAATTTCAATGTTTTTATGACTGAAAATGACTAAGAAATAATTTTATATCTTGATGAGTTGATTTGATTGATGATTTTTAAAATAATGAAAAAAATTAAAAATGAAATACCAATGGTTTAAATTATTTTTATCCAATGTATGGACTGGTGCTAGCTTTTGCTTTGATTCTGATTAAGACTGAAAAATGAAAAATGAAAAAATAAAAAAATCAAAAAATAAAAAATAAAAATAAAATTGAAAAGTGTTTTCTTTTAGTTTCTTGATGATTTGAATGAGTTGTTGAGAAAAATAAAATACCAGTGCCTTGAATTCACAACTCTTTCACACTTGTCTTCTTTATCTTGATCTTGTTGATTTTTAAGAAGATGAGAAAAAAAAAAAATGACAAAAATGTTGAAGTATGATTAAGCCCAGAATTTTCAAAGTTAAGCCCTCTGGCTGATAATAGTCTTGAATGTTGACACACCCCCATGCTTGATGCCGCTAGAGCTGAAAGCAACTTAGTCATTAATGGTCTTCAAAGCTCTTGTTATTGAAATTCTTCCTACTGGCTTAGTCAAAAAATCTGCTAAATTCATTGTGGTTTTTACATATTGAAGTTTTATTTTTCTCAATTTAATTTCATTTCTAATAAAGTGAAATTCAATGACATGTGTTTTGTTTTAAAATTTTTGTGATTTGATTCATTGTTGGCTAATTCTATTGCGCCTTTATTGTCTTCATAAATTGTTGTTGGCAATGAAAATTGAATATTAAAAATTTTATTGAGCAATATCTTCAGCCACATTATTTCTTTTTTCACGTCACAGATTGCTTTATATTCAGCTTCAGTTGAAGAAAGTGAAATTGTTGCTTGCTTTTTAGACCGCCATGAGACCACATTATTATTAAAAATCACTAAACAGCCTGAGATTGATCTACTAGAGTCTGGACAATTGGCCCAGTCTGCGTCTGTGTATGCTAGTAAAGAATTTGTTTTTGAATTATTTTTCCTAATCTTAATACCTAAATGTGTCGTGTGCTTGAGATATTGAAAGATTTGCTTAGCTGCTTCCCAATGATTGATTCCAGGATTGATCAAAAACTGAGAAATAGAGTTCACTGCGTAGGTTATTTCTGGTGTAGAAGTTGTACTTAAAAAATTCAGAGCCCCTACTATTGTTCTAAAATGAATATTCAGTTTCTTGAATTCTTCTATTTGTTGTTTATTTGCTTTGATTAATTTTCCTTGAGGATTTAGAGGAGTCTTCTTTGGATATAAATCATTCATTCCAAAGCGCAATAACATGTTTTCAATGTAATGTTCTTGATTTATTAAGACTGCATCTTGTTGCTGCGTAATTTTCATCCAAAGCAAGAAAGCAGCTTCCCCTAAATCTTTGATTTGAAATTTTTCTTTGATTTGATTCTTAAATTCATCAGGATCTTTTGAAAAAATAGCTATATCATCTACATTTAAGTATAAGAAAGTTCCTTTTCTCCAGAAAACACACGGCTCAGCTTCACATCTATGAAATCTAATAGAAAATAACCATTGAGACAGAGTTCTGTGCCAAGCTTGTGGTGCTTGTTTAAGACCATACATTGCCTTCTTGAGTTTTAAAATTTGATTTTCTATGACTAGAACACCAGGAGGAGCACGTAGAAAAATGTTTTCATCAAGTGTTGCATTCAGAAAAGAGCTTGATATCAATTTGGTGAAATTTTAAATTATTTTCAAGTGCATAAGAAATCAAAACTCTGAGTGAAGTAAGTTTACCTGTGGGAGCAAAAGTAGTGTAATAATCTTTTCCTTCAATTTGTCTAAATCCTTGAACACATAATCTAGCTTTATATTCAATTGCGTCATTCTCAGAATTTTTCTTAATTTTAAACACCCAAGTGCAGTTTATCAAATTCTCATTATTTTTGTTGTCAATCACTTCACACACATCATGATCCTTCATGTTTTTCAGTTCTTTTTCTATTGCTTGTTGCCATTTCTCAGACTCATTAGAATTAATTGCTTGATAATAATATTTTGGTTCAGAAAATTCAGATTCAACAATATTGATATTAATTTGCTTTCCTCTTCTGTCAACATCAAGAATGTTGCTAGTTTTTATTTTTGAGGAAATGTCACGGGGAGCTAGAGAAGAATCTTCTTTTTGGTCAGTTTGAGCAGTAATTTCAGTTTCAAAATTTCTTTCATGATTCATATTTTCAGTGTCATTATTAGTTAAAATGGAAATCTGATTATTCTTCTCAGTGTCTTGGGTTGCATTCTCAAAAGGTAGGAAAGGATCAAGATTGTTGTGAAGAATACTTTTTTTTGATCCACGAAAATAGTCTTCTTTAAATTCAATTTCTGATCTAGTTGAAACAATTGTGCCTTGCATATTAATTATTTTGTACGTTGAAAAATCATTAACATACCCCAAGAAAATTCCTTTTTCCGCCGTGGGAGCTAGTTTGCTATGTCTAAATTGTTGTACTTTCAAATAATAAACAAGAAAGAAAAATGTTTTTAGCTTTTTATAATCAAATTTTCTGTTGAACCACGTCTCATAAGGAATATTAAAATTTCTTGATCTAGAGGGTAATACATTGCACACCTCGATTGCTGTGTTTACTGCTTCAGCCCAGGATTTTGCTGAGAGTTTGGATTGAAAAAGTATGCATCTGGCCATCTCTATGATAGATTTGTTTGCTCTTTCAGCCATGCCATTGTTTTGTGGACTATAAGGCGGAGAAAAATGATGAATAATACCAGACTCAGTGCAAAAATTCTTGAATTCAGTACTATTAAACTCCCCTCCTCCGTCAGGGATGATTATCTTAATTTTCTTTTGAGTCTGATTTTCTGATTCAATTGTAAAATTCTTCACTTTTTCACGTACATCACTCTTGTTTCTTAGAAATTTAACTACTTTGTATCCAGAGAATTGATCTATGATTGTTAAAAAGTAAGAAGTGCCTGAAATAGACTGAGTTTTAAAGGGTCCAACCATGTCCATGTGTATTGTCTCTAGAAATTCTTTTACTTCTTTAAATTTGTGCTTAAAAGTTAGTTGTTTCATCTTACTTATTTTGCAAATCTCACAGTCAAATTCTTTTTCATCAGGGAAGATTCTTCTCAAGTAGTTGATGTGTGGATGACCAAGTCTAGCATGCCAATCAGAATGTGTCTCACAAGATAAATAAAAGAAAATAGAATTCATTTCTTCAAAGAAATCAGATTCAAGTTCAAACAGATTATTTTCTAAGTTGGTATTCAATATGAAATTGTTGTCTATAGTCATTGTGGCGTGATTGGATTCAGAATTTTCCTTTTTAATTTTTAATGATTTCTTGAAGAGTCTTGGAATGGAGATCAAGTTTCTATTTAAATTTGGAACATAAAGAACATTTTTAAACGTGATTTCATTGCCAGATTCGTCTTTTAATAAAGCAGTTCCAATTCCTTGAGCATTAAGTTGATTAAGATCATTGCCAGTAGTAAATTTTATATTGACAGAAGATTCTAGTTTAATTAATTTCTTATTGTTCACCATATGATGAGTTGCACCAGAATCAGCTACAGTAGATTTAGAAAGACTAGACAAGCATTTATTAGACAAGCAGACAGCATCTTCAGCAGTGACAGAAAATAAAGAAGGATTAACTGAGTTTAGAGTTGATTGTACTTCAGTGTTATGAGTTTGATTATTGGGCTTGGGTCTAAGTTCAGGATGAGCAGTCCAGAATTCTTCTTCAGGATGTTGTACAGCAGGATTGTGTTTACCATTACTACAGGTATTTGGATTTCTAGGTCTGAAGTTTCTTTTCTTAGTATTTCCATCTTGATATAAAGCAGTCACCGTTTCATTGTTTTCTTTGGTCTGAGTCTTAGTGATTTCATTTCTAGATTCCTCAGAATAGACAAATTCCTGGAGCTTAGTCAATGTGGTTTCAGGATAAGAAACTAAATCTTCTTTCAAGACCATAGTGTGCACAATATTCCACATAGTTTTGGGGAGCTTAGCAAGTATAGAATAGCAAAGAATAATTTCAGGTACACCAAGATCCATAAGAGAAACTTCATTGAGTATTTTTCTACAATTACTGATGTAAGTATCAAGACTTCCTGTCCATTCCATTCTCATAAATTTGAGCCAAACTCTTGCTTTGTTATTGTATGATTGAGAAGGATATCTATTCATAATACTTAACCATAATTTATTAGGATTCTTAGAATTGTCTAAATTAACTACTGCATCAAAGGCTTCAGGACTGGAGTGATTCATTAAAATTAAGCATGCTTCAGTTTTCTTAGCTCTAGCAGTGTTGGCAGCAGCACCAATGAGTTCTTGATCTTCTGCTTCTAAACAGTAATTGACTAAATGTTTATGTTGTAAAAATATTTCAATTCTGAAGAACCATTATTGAAAATTTTCTCCAGTGAGAGGAGGAATCGCTTTGTTTACTAGTTCTGAGTCAGTCATTTAGAAGTAGGTATTCTTGTTTTAGTCTAGAGTGTTGTAGTATGCTACATCAAAGACCTGTCCTTATTACGAGTTTCCAGGAAGAGACTCTTCCAGTTTGGTTGGTAAAAAATGGTGTTGACTAGTCGGATTTGAAGTCGTTACACAGGAAGGATAAACACGGTTTAGTCGGAATAACAACTGATTAGACTGATAGACTACAGCGATATGATTTCTGTATATATCCAATAAGCTTTAACCAAGTAGGTTTCCGGTGTGGTACTCTAAAGTGGACTCAATAAAAATTTTATTATTTCAACATGAAGGAGCAGGAGTTCTTCAATTTTTATTTCAGAAATGGATTCTACACCTAAAATAACCCCTAGTCACTCACCAAAGGTACATCAATAACTCCACTAGTTTAAGAGCTCCTCAAGGCAGAAGACTGAAATCAGGTACTTAGAATAAATTTCATAAACATAAAATAAATACAATATTCAATACTATGGATTATATACATCATTAATAAGTCTATAATACATATCTACTAACACATAAAATATTACATACAAAGATAGGAGGCTGTCTACATCATTTACTGTACATACTTACCTACCACATGACTTGACATACAACTTACACATGTATCAGGAGTCAATTACATCATTACACAGTCACATCATCATGCAGGGGCTTTGACATATGCATGCAAGGAAAATCCAGTAGTTCAGTTACTATGTTTGTGCATTGTAAATCCTTCTGAAACCCCTGTCTTGTTGTCCCCTATTTTCACCCCAATTTGTCTATATAAGCAGCTCTCTCCTCAGTGTTTTCCCCCCATCTGTTCAGCAGAGAAAAATACCCCATCTGTTGAGCAGAGAATTAAAATCAAAAAGTCCCACTGGACATTCCCCCCCATAATAATAGTAAATAATTACATACATACCAAAGAAATAAATACTTAACAATCATCAAACCCTCAGTGTATAGCAATTGCTTACATTCTTACCTTTCTTAAGGAGCCACAAAGGACTTGAATCACATCCTTGCTCCCACAGCTATCCTGCTGTTACCTTCCATTTTCTTTTCAAAACCAATCTGAGTGCTGGAAACACCCTCTTAAACTTCCAATTCCTTACAATCAACCAGGTGTAGCTTTGCTCCCTGTTCACTCTAAATCACTTCAACCCATCAGTTAATTTCTTGTCATTAAGAAAGGCAGAGTCCTTACTCCTTTATACCTTTCTAAATTCTGCCACAAGGGCTTAAATACTCTAGCCTCTTTTGGAGTCGCACATCTGGCGTCCCCGGACAGGACATCAACCTAGAAAAATTGTCATCTTAGAAGTTAGAAACTTACATTTATCCCAGGAACTAGAGGAATTAAGAAATAGTAATAATTAGTTAAATATTAAAATGATAATATAAAACCAAACAGAAATAAATCAAGTTTAAGTAGTGTTTAAATAGATTTAATATAATCAGCCCACTCACCTAAAACATAGTATTGACCACTATTGAGGGTACCTAAAATATAGTATTGACCACTATTGAAGGAATTCATTAAGGATTTGAATTAGAGACTTGGGTAAAAATTAAATTTAAAAATAAAAAAGAAATAAAAATTATTAGCTTGCCCTGGAAATAGATCCAGAGAAATTAAATAAAACATAAACACTTACTTAAACATAGTTATTTTAATCTAAAGTAGTAAAATTTATTAGTTTAAAATTAAATCAATTATAAATATGACTTACAACCCAATAGCACCAGTTGATATGGAAGCAAGTATTCCTTTAGGAGGACAATCTTCTAGTTTTGGACCCAGTTATCCTAGATAAGCAGTTCAAAAGCAAGATCCACCACCTCCACCTAGAGTTAAGAAGATGGAGAAAGAGAAAGAAAGACTAAGAAGGATAAATACCTCTGAATATGACTCTGATGATCCTGAAGAAGTTGAAAATCCCAATCCAAGAAATTTAGAAGAAGAACTTAGACAAGCAGAACCTGGAAGAGCAGTAATTAAAATTAAAAATGAAAATCTTAGATTTGAAGGAGAGAATTTTAATACTTTTATTAGGAGATATGAAAGAGCTGCTAAGGCTTGTGGAGCTTCTGGATGGGATATGGCTATGCAGATAGATAGATTTGTTATAGGAGATGATTTATTAGAAGAAATGGAATTTATGGAAGGATATGAGTCAGCTAATTGGACACTTTTGAAGAAGAATATGCAAAAGGCTTGGGAAGAAATAGGACCAGCTATGAAGCATACTTTGGAAGATCTAATGGAACTGGCTAAAGAATGGACACAGAAAGGATGAATTAAGGATTTTAAAGAATTTAGAAATTACTCAACTAGTTTTGGAAAAATTAGAAGATATTTAATAGCTAATCAACATGTAGAAGGAGATCAAACAATAGTTTCAATATTTTTGTCAGCTTTTACTAGAGAAAATCAAAAAGGAATCAGAAAAGAACTTAGGAGAAAAGGAAAAGGGAGATATGGACCAGATGGATTTTGGGTACCCCCTGGATATGAAGATGTAGTTAGAGCTTGTGAAGAGGAAATGCAGGATGATCCTGGAGAAGGAACTGGAAATCTGAAAGTTTTTACTGAATCAAACAAAATTATGCAGAAAAATTTAGATCAGAAGAAAGCAT
>JNCO01002230.1:0-19544 GCA_000785685.1 Uromyces viciae-fabae
GAGTTTGCGGAGGAGTCGTTCCTTCGACGACAGGTGAGGCGGGGGGAGGGTTGGGAGTGGAATGGGAGGAAGAAGAGTTGGGAGCGGGTGAGGAGGAAGGGGGATTAGGGGTCGGTGGAGAAGAAGGAGGGGGAGTGGGGGTGGAAGGTGAAGGAGAGGGGGGAGGCAAAGAGGGTGGCACAGGAGTTGGTTGGCGGGGGGAGGAGATGATGATTGTGTCAGAGGGCGTCCTTGACAAGGGTTTCGGCTTCGGGTGTTTTTCAACTTTCGGTAACTCCATTGGCCAGCGGCCAAAATGATCCCAATGAATAAACCTTGAGGCGGCCGTGGGTGTTGCAGAGCGCTCAGGTGGTGAAGGTTGGGGAGGAAGGGCCAGCTTCCGGGTTGGGGGAGGTAGCGGCAGGAGGAGGGCGGTGGAAGGTTGGCGCTCTTTGTCACAATTTTCGTTTTCCGCCCGGCGTGGTTCTTCCAGGGGTTTTTGTTTGGTGAATTCGTGGTTGGTCCAGGAAGGAGTTTGGACTCGTTTTTGGGCGGCCCACTCCCTTGCAGCTTTTCCGCACTCGGCCATGGAAGCAAAATCAGCCCTTTGAGGGGCCAGATCATGGAAGAAACCCCAGGCGACAGGAGACTTTTTCAAGTGTCGTCTTGATGGGGGAGAGCGATGGCGGCGAGGAGATCGGCGGCAGGGATGGAATTGGGGGAATGGTTTCGCCAACAGCGCACGCTGTGAGTGATCCGACGGGATGGTCTCGGGGTCCGGCACGACAAAGGAGTCCGCCCGACGAGTTCGTTTGCGAGGGCGGGACGGACCAGGTGAGGGTTGGCGATTTGAGCTTCTTCGCTTGGTGTTCAGACGGAATGAGCAAGCGTGGTGAGCGTGGGAGCATTTGGTCCAAGCACCGCCGGGATTGGGTTGGTAACATCAAAGAGTTTTTCCGCATTGGCATTTGGCGCAACGGGTGAACTGCATCACAGCGGGTTGACTAGGATGGGAGGGGTGGTGAATTTGTTGGGGAATGGGATCAGAGAGGGTTGTTTAGTTGGATAAGGGGAAGGTGGTAAGGGAGGAGTATGTATAGATGATTTTGGTGGGTTGGTTGGCCATCACAGCGGGTTGACTAGGATGGGAGGGGTGGTGAATTTGTTGGGGAATGGGATCAGAGGGGGTTGTTTAGTTGGATAAGGGGAAGGTGGTAAGGGAGGAGTATGTATAGATGATTTTGGTGGGTTGGTTGGAGAAGGGAAAGAATCGCTGGGGACAGGATTCAAAAGCGAGGGGGATGTGGAATTTATATTCGTGTTGGGTAGCGGTGGCAAAGGTGGAGAGGTATGCGGAGCAGTGAAAAGCATCATGCAAGCTGATCAAGAGGCTTTGGAAAAGGTGGAAAGTATCTGCAAAGTTAATCGCCTCAGGATGTACTAAAAGCGGAGGGAAAGTGGAAAGTATGGTTTGCGGGGGCTGAGCGGTGATGTGGATTAGGCAATCGGATGTGGGTTACTCAGGAAGGTGCTGCGGGGTAGATTGGTGCTAAGGGCTGCGGATCAGCAGGGAAAGGAGAGGATCATTTAGCGGATAACGATCCAAACCGGTGGGCTGCAAGAAGTAGGGTGGCGTCGGTCAGCAGTAAGGGTTCCGAAAGTAAGGTGGACGCGGGATTGGTGATTGGGGAAAACAGCTGCAGAGACGGAAACCGGGGGGTACATGGAGGGGAATAGGGTGGTATTGGGGGAACCGGGGTGCGGGATGGGAGCGGAGGGATTGAGAGTTGTAAATAAATAGAGGATATCAACTACACATCAGATTATTACATTTTACAATACACATCTTTTACATTTGGTTATTACATAATATTACACTTGCGGGAAAATCGGTTTATTGGGAAAGGGAAAACGTTGAACAAGACTCTTAGGGAGAGAAACTGCGGAAGCGCGAGGGAGTAAGAAAGGACCAACTTGTTTGGGACTTTTAGTCTAGAGCTTAAGTTTCCCTTAGATCTTGGTTCACTAGTCCTATCAAGCGGAATCATTGAGTTCAGGAACCTGCGAAGAGTCAATTTCGTGTGCGGAAACGGATTATCTTTCCACAACGGAGGGGAATAGGGTGGTATTGGGGGAATCAGGGTGCGGGATGGGAAGGGAGGGATTGAGAGTTGTAAAGGGATACATATTTTTGGGGGATATGAATAACATTTTATTACATTTTTACATTACGCATCTTTTTACATTCAGTTATTTCAGAACATTACACTTGCGGGAAAATCAATTCATCGGGAAAGAGAAAACCATTGACCAAGACTCTTAGGTAGAGGAACTGCGGAAGCGCAAGGGAATAAGAAAGGGCCAACTTGTTTGGGATTCTTAGGCTAGAGCGTAAGTTACTCTTAGATCTTGGTTCACTAGTCCTAGAAAGCAGAATCATCGAGTTAAGGAGCCTGCGGAGAGTTGATCTTGTGTGCGGACACGGATTATCTTTCCACAACAATCTGTGCGTGAATTGGCATCACGAGGCCACCAATCTTCAGAATTGCAACAACACATTATTTCTTTTAATGAATCGGAGGAACAATTAAATGAATTCAGCCTTCTACCTGGTCTTGAGGAAAATGCAAATGAAAATGAGGATGTTGAATGGCAGAACTGGGTCAAGTTAGAAGAATGCCAGCCCAAAGAAATCGACTTGATGGTTCAGGAAAGCAACGCACGACACCGTCAGCAAGCAAGGGAATTCAATTGGGATGAACTTATTCAGTACCTACATCCGGCTTACATGGCACAGAAGATTAAGACCAATCATTGGGAGGCCAAAAATCGCTACGATCAGTTTCCCGTACCATGCAAGTGCAGTCATCCTGCCAAATCACGTTGACTAATTGATCTTGTGGACATCTATGGTAAGTGTTTGGGGTAACTTTTTGGTAATGTTCTTGTGCTTCGTGTTATTATTCTGCATCTAAAATTCATCCCCATTCATGATTCAAACAGGCCAGCAAAGATCGTCCGTAGAATTCAGCCAATGTACCCAGGATCCGGTTTGCCTAATCTATCTAGGCTACATCTCTGGATTGCCTGTCCGCCCGCAGACCGTGTTTTCTATTCCCTTTCTGGTTTTCCACAATCACCTCTGGAACAATTGTCATGTAGGTGCATTGCCTTTCACACGAGCCCTTACTCGATACCTGGAGCCCTGATCTCAGCAACTTTTTATTCAAAAAGGAAAACATGTAAGTCAATTGCCTCATGCCTCATTTTTTTGGGAATTAAATCCATTGACTAAAATGAACAAAATGACTGGAACCTGTCAACAGGAACGAGATGTAGGAAAGCCATTCACTGCCGCCATGGATGCATATCGACAACTGGAAGAACAATCCAATGCTTTAATGTTCTCAGCCCTTCAAATGAATGAGCAACAAATCCTTGCCAGTCTTACGTGCCCGGCGTGTTTTGGACCCCAACTACTCACTACATCAATGTACCCAGACACAACCCGCGATCATCTGGTGGTTTGCCTCGATGGAAACTTCCAGCACTGTCACCACTCAAAAGCTAGCAAAAATTATGAGACACTGGTGACACCTCGAACCTTTCTTGAACAAAATTACGTCAATCAGGTCAATGACATGATTAGAGAAAAGGAACATGGAGGTGAAACCCCTGCCCAGGTGAGTCGTTTCTTTTTTATGACCATGGTCATCAATAATTATGACTTACTACTACGGTCATTCAGATTGACCGTTGTACTTAGTCTCACAAAGCAGCAGATGACAAGCAAAGCCAGTCAACTTGGAAGGGCTGCAATGATACCGGACTAATGGGGTGCTGCTGTTGACAAGACACAGAAATATACATTAAATGTCAGTTTTCTAGTGCTTTAGTCTTCCACTCACATCCTCTCACCTTTTCTCCTCAAACCTTATCTCTTTTATATTTTAAAATAAAAATAAATAATTTTTTATATATATTTTCTTTTAAGTTTGCTAACCTCATAGATGTGTAGTTGTCTGTGTGGTTTAAATAGGTTATCTAGTGTGTAGTTGCTTATAATCTAGAATTCATTATTAAATATCATCATGTGTAGTTGTGATGATATCTTTTATTTTTTTTAGTACTTATACCATGTGTAGTTGTGGTATATTTATTTAGTTAGTCTAATTCCATGTGTAGTTGTGGAATCAGTCAGGTAGCTAAGTAGTTATTCTATGTGTAGTTGTAGAATTAATTACTTAGTTTGTTTATTGTTTTGTCATGTGTAGTTGTGACAAAATATTAGTTTCTAATCATGTGTAGTTGTGATTAGACTATTTAGTTTTACTGGTATGTCTCAATCTGTGACATATTCTTTCTTTATATTTTTCTCAATTCTTTTTGAAATAAAAAATCATCGAGTTTTGAGCCTAAAAGTTTTCCTTACTAAAAAAACAGTCCCCAGCTCCTCTTTCAAAAATCTCTCTTTCTAAAAATCTCCCAGTACTAAAGCTATAAAACTAACACTAAAAATATCCATAAGTCAGGTGAGAAGAGGTGCTTCCCGGTTTCTATTCTGAAGAAGTTGTTGTCTTCCATTGAGGAAGATCACAAACTGGGGGTCCTGTATGACATAGGGTGTTCATTGGATAAGTTCATTAACTTGGTAAGCTGTCTCCTTTTATATGATGACTTGGTGGTGCTGAACCTATCCTTTTTGATCAAATCATGAGGAATTTTTTTGTTGAAGACAGGCCACACATGATGTTTGGCACATCAGTTTTCCACCCATATGTCCACGATTGGACTTGCCAGCTCAACTACCATCCCCGGTTCAACAAAGGCTGGGGGCTTTCCGATGGTGAGGGCTTGGAGTGCATGTGGTCGTACATGTCGCCCTTGGTGAGTCCATTGAGATACGCTACTAGAAACCACCGATTGGCCTCAATATCACACTGACTTGCACACCACAACCGGAAGGGGATTCACCAACTTGGTAGGGATGATGCAATTGGGTTCCCCAAATCCCTTGATGCTGTCACATTTTCTTTTTCTCTTTGATTGAATCTTAGCTCATTGGTGGACAATTTTTTTTTTCTTTTATTAAATATTGGATACAGATCAAGTTCAGGCAAGCCACCCAACGTCAACAACAAACCCAATCTGATTTATTGACATTGCTACAAAAGCAAAACCCTCGCAGCAGCTCTGGTCGTAATTACACGCGTGCTTTTTTTAAGCAACAGTGGTTGGCACAGCAAGGATTCAACTCAGATCATAGAAGTGTGGAAGAGGTGAGAATGAAAAAAATGGTGGCCCTTTGCGAGCGGGAGAATGTGATTGAACTTTTGAGGTGAGCGAGTTGGGGGTTGCGGATGGTAGTGGGGTATGCAGTGGGAATGCTAATTGCTGGTCCTGTAGGTGCCGGCTACGTAACCCAAGACTACTCCTGGCGACCAAGTTGGAAGTCCAGGAGCTACTGGACTCAATTGAATCTGAGTCTCAGAAGCTTGAAGAGGAGATTGAATGTCTCTCAGGTACCAATATGCCTGCTGGTAATGGTGAGTGAATAAGTGGACTAGTTGCATCATACCTGGATAATCTGACAATTGTAAGGCAATGTGGGGCAGTCAAGGAAAGGAGGCTGCGGCTCCTCCTTTGGAGTGCCAAATCCGAACTGTTCATGGAGGCAGTTCATATAAGAGCTGAGAGGCAACCGCTTCTTGATAGCAAGACGACGGGCACACGTGTGGGTACAAAGATGAAGGAAAAGATTTTCAAAGCTCTCAATAACCGCCAACCAGCAATAGTAAAATTAATCACAGTTTACAATCAACGCTACTCGGAATACAAAGCGAGATGTCCACAGTTTGGATCGGAAGTGGGGGAAGAAGACTTGTTATCATATGAAAAGCTCAGTAGCATGTCTTTAGACGACGTGTTTTGGAATGATGGACTTTTCTATCATTGTGATGCCCCATGGGCAATAAATCCTGATGTCCGGAAAGGGATATCTTATGTTCTCGTATTGGATCGGATTCAGGAGGAGTTTGAACTCATATCTCAAGAGGTCAGTCGCGCCATGTGTTGGGCAATTGGTTTTCATGACCAAATTGTGGCAAAACTTGAATATGTTAAGGATTGTATGTGATGTTTTATCTTTTTATCAGGCGGGTAGCATACAAATGTATCATATTGAGTGCTTCCACCTTCTGCCCATTTTACTTTGATCAGTTATTTTTCAAATGGATAACGGGACATTGGAATTACCCATGGACCACATTGATGAAATTACACTCTTGAATTTCTCTTGGCAAGAAAAAGAAAAGCTGATTGGCAAGGAATTACAGAATTGGTTGAATGCACATAACGAACTAGCACTGGAATGGTCTGAAAATTTTATGTGGCTATGGGAACATTGCCAACCCACAGAAAACCAACATTTCCTCACTGATTGGAAAGAGCTTCTGGCCAAAATTGAACAAGAAAGACTGCAACAGCAAGCCGGTTTCCAGACAGAGGAGGGCATACAACCCCAAGATAAATCAGAATGCATAGATGATGAATGGGAGACTGTGGTGCTGGAGGAGGTGGTTGATGACGGTGAGGATGCTGATGACAGTTGGATCTCTGGCAATGGGTCTGATGAGGCTTAGTTTCTTTTTATCTGTAACTTCTATTTTTTTTTATCCATTTTGAGATTTGTATCTTCTTTTCATTTAATGACGCTGAACCGACCGTATCATTTCTGGTATTACTACATATGAACTTTGCGTGGAATACATGTTAGATAAAAATACTAAGTTTAAATAAAAATACTAAGTAAACACATGATGAGTGAGAGCATATAAATTAAAAACACTTATGAAAACGAGAGGGTGAAAGAAAGATGGAAAGTTGCATGGGGAACAATCAAAAATGTTACGGACTTGTGAAAAGGATAAGAGAAAAAAAAAGATGAGAGGCTACATGAGGAAGAATGAAAATTGTGTGTGAGAATGGATGGACCGGTGTGAGGAATGTAGATAGTGCGAGGGGGGCCGGCAAGGCTGGCTAGTTGTAATTTTTTTTTTTTTTTACTTGCGTCCGGAGATGGAGAGATAGGAGATTTGAGAGGTCTGGAATTGTGGCGGAAACGGTGGCAGCCAAGAGATTGGGTGCTGGGGCGGGAGTGATGAAAGACCAGCCGTTGGTTTCCGGGAGGGGGGGGGGGGCAAGCAAGGGGCGGGGGGGGCCTTTGGCTAGACACGAGCTAGCCTTCCGGGCGCTGATTGCGGTACTTAGAATTAATTTTGGGGATATGGAAGTGGTCCAGAACTGGATCATTTGGAGATTCGAGAGCTCCTAAAATCCGCGGGAACTTACCGGTATGTAGAGAACAAGCCGGTCCGTCGGGCCGCTATAGACTATGCCAATTTGGGTTGGCCACAGGTGTAGCAGGCCCCCTCTGGATCCTGAGTGGGGGGCTCTCTAGTTGTCAGGTTTCACAGGGGTGTTGAAAAATTCCTCAGAAATACAATTCTATGGAAGCCCAGGGGGGACACGGATCAGCTCACTTACTATTTGCACTTTTGCAAACTCACAGTCTTCTGTATTATTCTGATTGCTACTGTTTCAAATGTGAAACACATAGCCACATGTGAATATCAATGGCCAATTATTTAGATGGTCGCAAAGAAAGAAGGCTTGAACTCAAAAATACGCAACTTCTTCAACTTGGCGATTGGAGGCACTAAATTTTGATTCAAGCTCATTTACTTCCTCTTGTAAGGTCAAAAGGTCTTTCATAGTGTTCAATTGTTCCTGCCATGCTTTGAGCTCTCCTTCTCTTTCCGTTTGTTCCTCTGGTAATTTTGAAATCGTTTGTTTGCACAAAAAGTAATCAGTCATCACATTAAACGATTCGATATTGAACATCTTCATTGTAACAGTTTTGTTCAAAATCATAAGCTGAATATTTCTGAACTAAAAAGTTTGCACTACTAATAAAAACCTACATATCGCTCAAATGCTGCCATTTCATCATCATTATGAAACAGACGCTGACAAGCTCCACATTTCTTGGCCTTTTTGGCTTGTACAAGCAAGGTTTCGCGGAACTTGACTGAAAATTTCATCCTATGCAAGTCCCTGAAGCTATCAAAAATTAAATGGAGACCTTGCCTTGAGTGATTGGAAAAAAGGTTGAGGAGAATATCGAAAATGCGAGTGATAACCTGTGTAACCATTCAAATTCAGCATCCGCTTCCGCTTCCACAATGCTTGGTGCAACGGTTTGGCCACAGAATAAGTGTGGCACACAATCCTGAAGAACAACTGGGAAGATTATAAAAAATAAAAAATAAAGGGGGGGGGGGGGTTCATGTTACAATTCTCGCTTAGTAGTTAGCTTGAACTTATTCAATTGTAATCTTGTGTCATTAGTCTGAATGTTTTGCTCTAGTGATTTCTTTCACATGTGGCTATGTTTTTTGCATTTGATACAGTTGCAATCAGAATAATACAGAAGACTGTATTATTGACTTTGCCGATTGGAGTTTGCAAAAGTGCAAAAAACAAGTGAGCCGATCCGTGCCAATCCGTGTCCCCCCTGGGCTTCCATACAATTCAGTACCGAAAAAAGCTTGTCCAAGTTGAAAACGTTTTCGGATGAAACTTTTTGGAATGAATGTGTCATTTTCTAGTACCAAGAAAACAGCCAACCCTCTGTACAGGTTGTGGCTTGAGGGGCGACTGACTGTTTTCTTGTCTAAATAACAACACCTTGATATCAAGCTTTACTGAGCTCTCCTAATAAATTTATTTATATTGCTACGGAAAGCTCGTGAAAAAGAAGATGGAGGGCTGCAAATCAAATGGAAAACAATTCACAACTTGTGATTAACCAAATGGTTTGATGGATTTGATTCAACAGGGTCCAGGACTGAGCGAAGGCAGTGCAAATGAAAAAAGTTATGACAACCTACTTGACGTAGAAAAAGAAAAAAGAACAACCAAAAAAAAGTTTTGCTTTATCTTTTTTACAACAACAAAACCGGAAAAAAAGGTGAGACCCAAAAAGAAAAAAAGGGGAAAAAAAGTAAATCTATACATGTTGCTGAATTATATATAATGTAAGCTTATCATCCATACATATTATACATCTATGAATATGTTGTGTCCATACACTTTTTTTTTCATCTGTACATGTGTACGCGCATGCTACGATAATGATAATGAAAATAGTTGACTTGATTCAATTTTGTTTTTGTTTTTCTGAAGAAGAGGAATAAAATGTGCTCTATGATCATTTCAATCGAAATGAAAGACAAAGTCCTAAACGCAAAAATTGCAATTAGATTTGACCTTTTACATCAAAAAAGAAGTTCAAAACAAAACAAAAAGAAACTTACCCGTGAAACAAATAATCGATATTACCAAAAACCCAAACGAGTTATTAAATGGATAAGGACGATAATCCGGAGAAGGAGTAATTGAAAATGACCAGATCTAAGAATATTAATGAAGAACAAGGAAATAGAACAACAAGAAAAATTAGAGAGGCAAATAAAGAATATTTTCATTTGTGAAGATTTGAAAGAATTCAATAAGGCAGGTGGTATGTGCAAATGCCAGAAGAGCTTACCATTCCTCCAAATACTGGACCAACAAACCTAGACGCACTGACTGCACTTTGAGCCAATCCGTTAGCCAATGGGATAAGATGAGGAGGAGTTTGAGCATTAACTATAATGCACCGAAAATGAAAGGCAAGTCAGTTTGCAAATAAATACAAAAGCTCAGAAACAAGAAAGGAGGCTGAAAAGATTATATTCAAGAAATACATGACTCAACTCATGACCATAACAGAAGTATAAGCACAAACGTTACCAAGCCATCTGAAACTACATAGTAAGATCATTCCAAACATGACCAAGCCGTTATGGTTTTCTCTTAATAACCCTCTCAATTCGGGCAGCAATAGATAAACAGGGATATATAAACACAATCCTAATCTAAACATAGAAAGATGAGTTAATTGGCCTCGAGGTGGTCCTACTGTAGGATAAAATCTAAATTGAAAAACAATTTGTGCTATACACATAGCTGCAATCAGTTCTGCATAATGTCCCGCTGAAAGTCCTAATCCGCCTGATCGAATAGGTGTCACTAAAAATGACATGAACACTTGGTCGCACGTTGTTCCGTGTAAAGCCAAGATCGCGTATTGAGCAATGATAGCTAATGGTAATTCTTCGAACAAGCTTCGAGGTTTCTCTACTTCTTGATGCTCTAGCCTATCTACTAGCTCTACAGTTTTATTTGCATCGTCAAGGGTGGTGGCACTGCTTGTTGAAACACTAGTGGATCCAGCTGCCCTAGAGCTTTCATGGATGATGCCCAAGTTAGATGAACCACCCGTGGGCTCTAAGCCTATGGGTGAGGCGAGGTTACCATCATTCGATGGGAGATTTCCAAATGTTCTGGATTGTTGAGTAGGTGGAGGATGTGACATAGATGGTGGGGTAGCCAGTCCAGTATTGCTAAAGATGGCGGGTCGGATTGAAGAGACCATGCTGATTGTTCTCAATTTTTGTTCTTGCCAAGGATAAACATTGGTGGCAGAGGGCGGAATGGATCCATCAGCTGCAACGGATGAGCGATGGGGACTTATTCCACTTCCAAATCTACCTCGACGACGTGCTGTTCCGCCCATGCTTTGACGTCTAGAAGAAAGAGACTGAAAACGTTGATTGTCCGCAAGACGTTGTTGTTCTTGAAACATGAAGGCGCGCCCACGTTCGTCGAAAGAGCCGAGCTCGCTTATGCTCTGATGATCTTCAAATCCCTCAAGGACAGGATTATCATCATCTTCCAATGTCAAGTCATCGTTCCATTGTTGCTGCTCATAGCCATCTATTTGACTATACTCGTCGTCTCGCTCCTGGGTTGTAGCTGCCGCAAGCCAAACATCATGCAGTCCGAAAACTGCATCTTCGTTCGCCAACAATAATCTGTGGGTATAATTATCGCAACCAAGGAGTAAAGTTAAATAATTAATTCAAATGGGATAGAAAAATCCAGAGGATTTCAGGACAAACGTACCGCTGAGCAAAGTTCAGGGCAGGGGTGCTCTCTTCACCGTTGAACTCGTCAAAATCTGAAGCAAATTGAGTTCCATCCGCAAAGCTCCTTGCTAGACTGATAGCTCGACTGTTGTGTCTATTAAGATTGTAAGAGTTACTTCTAATACTACTTCTGATTCCGGAATCACGCCAGTTGAGTGGTCTATGGGGTGGAAGTGTGCAGTTTCGATCATACCCATAAGAAGATCCGGGGGTGAAAGCTTGGTTTTGAATGGTCGACGAGCGGGAAATAGGGATAGTATTCCTGATAATTAGAGACTGGGCGGGGTTTTTGGGAATGTTCATGGTGGCGACAGATTGAGGGTCGGGATTACCAATTGGGTTGGTTTGCATATACGAGGATCGCAATGGGTTGATATTTGGATGGAATTGAGGATTCGGAACAAATGAGTGGCCGTGGTCTTCTTCATCAGCGACTAGTAATCGATCAGGTGCATCAAGTTTGGTCGAATCTGGGAGACGAATTTTGCCGCTGCGATATCCACCGTCCCATCCTAAGAATAAACTAAGGATCGCGCCAGTAAAGGTGATAGAGCTGGCAACTGCGCAAGGTAAGAAGTAGGGGTAATCTTTCAATAATTGAAACCTTCCAAATACTGCGGAGTAGTTTTCAGCGGGATGCTCGAGCAAACCTGGAAACAATTCAAAAAGAGAAGTGAGGTTGTTAACGAGCTGAGCCAAGCGAACAATTTGACTAGAAAAAGCAAGAATGTCCCCAGATACTTGCCACCAATAATTGGACCAGTAATACCTCCCATTCCCCAGCACAATCCAATCCAAGCGATGGCGCGTCCTTCGTTAGTTGGATCGGTGAGATCTCTCACAGCACCTCTAGCAACGCCGATTGCACCGTTGAAGATACCTTGTCCAAGCCTAGCACAAATAGCCATTCCAAGAGAGGTACTAGATCCAAATAGAATGAGAGTGATTGCATTTCCAAGCAGAGAGCTGAAGAGAACCACTCTTCGACCGTGTTTATTTGAAACGTTAGACCAAAGTAATGAGGTTAAAAATTGAGAAAAGAAAAAAACCGATGAAACGATTCCAGCCCAGAATCCGACTGCAGCTTCACCGCCTCCAACTCCAAAATCTTCAATCATGAAGAATATAAAGGGACCGGAGACGGATGCAGATAAAAATTCTGAGATCATTGCAAAACATAGTACGAGGATTGGAAGTGTTGGGAGAGGGGTAGAATCTTGCTGAGCGGCAATAGGAGGGATGGCAGAAGGAATCGGTATGGGCTGTGAGATGCGAGCTGAGAGAGGAGTCAATTCAGGGTTATTGACAGAGGGCTTGGGAGGAGTCTGAGGATCTGGCTGGTAGAACTGAGATGGGATGCGGGTATAAGGACGGGTTCGACGAGCCGGAGAATTAGTCGAATTAATAGATTGTTGGTGATTAGATGTAATGCGACGAGGAGCAGATGTGGAAGTACTTGTGGTTGAGCCGGGTGGTCGGATGGAGGTCATGACCGTTTGGAGAAGGAAAGTTTGAATAAAAAAAATAAAAAGATAAAAAAAATACAAAAATGCAAGAAAAATTTAATGGAGAAAAAGCCGAAATTGCTGCGGGTGATTTTTAACTTCACCGCCGCCGCCACCCCCAACCTAATCCGGAGTTTTTTGAGTATCAGAATTCGTCCGGCTACCGCTAAATCAAGCTAAGTTGACGCCAGCACAGATGGACTCACTCACTTTGCCCTCACTTAAAACATATCCCTCTAGATTTCCGATTTCGCTACATGGTATTCCCACAGACTTTGGCCCAACCAACCCGGCCCATCTACACATGTTAGGAATCCAAAACCAAATTGACTCAAGCATAATTCAATCAGCCCGGTGGCTTGGTGAATCAGCAAGGGAAAGAAGCATGGCTCACTTGTAGTACAGTTTCTTGACAAAGAGATGGCTCAAAAAACTGAACGATCTGGACTTTATCTACAGAATCTACAATATCATGGCGCCCACTATACCCAATCCCTCCCCCCGTGTTTCCAATGTTGGAGAATTGGCCACAAGCTGAATAGTGCAAAAATTCACCTCTTTTTAGCAAGTGCAATGGAGAGTGCAAATCTAAATCTTGCAATGAGCAATCAGAATCTCCCTCTTTCTGCTGCTTATGCATCTCTCAAGAACAATCCCTGCTGCCTGGAAATATCTTAAACCAATTGGATCAGAAATTTTCCCATCCCCCATGGCCGGAATCTTGCACCAAAAAGGAACAGATACTCTGTGCTCTTAAACGCCAGTGCTGGAAATTCCAGCACTATTCCAGTGGAATGCATAACTTTAAAATTTCTCTTCCCTCTTTCCTCATTCCCATTTAAAATTTCCTTTTGGTTTGTTTTCCAATGTCTCATTGCTTTGATTAAACCAACTATCAAATTTCATTTGCGCTTTCCACCTTCATTTTACAACTACTATAGGTCCTCCATTGCCTTCATCTTGTACTTTGGTGTTTCCACAATGGGTCCCAGATAAGCCCCTGTAATATTCAATAAGATTGAAAGGAACCCACCATCAGAAGCAGCTTCTACCAATTACTGGAGGATAGCCAGGCAGCATTTTATCAAATCCACAAAACATTTTCATTTGAATCTGCCTTCACCTTGTATATTGTTTAAAACCATTCATAATGGATGACTTTTCCTCATCCACCTCAAGCTCAAGCAATATTTGTCAAGATTTGGAAATAAATCGACATAATCTTGAAAGAGCCGATAACTTTACCGCTCAAACAAGTGAGTGATGATGATTTTTATTATAAAAATGTATATGTTCAAATTATATTTTATTAACTTTTATTTTTACTGTCAAATATCTCCAAGTAAAATAATCAGGATAATTGGCACTACAAAAAAAAGTTGAGCAACTGCTTGGACTTGACATGTGAGTTGCCTTTGTGCACAAAGGAAAATTGCATGTCAACTGCAGCCAGTTGCTTGACTTTTTCTTGCAGTGTGGCTATGAATATCATGCTTGCTCATTACCACACTACAAAAAAAAATTGGGTGACTGCCTGCAGTTGACATGTGAGTTGCCTTTGTGCACAAAGGCAAATCACATGTCAACTGCAGGTAGTTGCCCAACTTTTTTTTGTAGTGCCATTATTTATGCTGTACGTAGGCAATCATGATGTCATTAATTTTATTAACTCATGTTAAAATTGAATGACCTTATGATTGATCAAAATTTATGATGTCATTTTAGATTATGACAAAAATTGGGCCAGAAATTTTTATAATGCTTTTTATTTTATTATTATTATTATTTTTTTTTTTTGATTGTTTTTCTTGATTATTTTATGTTCTCTTTTATCTTTAAACATTATATTTTTTGTTGATTTTGAGATTTCCAGGATGAAAAGAGTTACAGGAGCTTGGGAAAAATCTTAGATTAAAAGGATTTTAGGCTCAAAACTCTGTGATTTTTATTTCAACAGAAAAAATCCTAAAAATACCAAAAATACTAGGGGAAGAAAATATGTCACAAACTTGTGACATATGATAAAACCAGAAAATCTTCTCAAAATTACACATGAGAAGAAAACTAGTTGAGCCACAACTACACATGGCACAACAATAAAAAAAATATAAGTATCATAATCAAAAACTACACATTGGTTATGAACTAAACTAGGTGAGACACTCCACAAATACACATGGATTAAATTGAAATGTAAATATACCACAACTATGGATGGTATACCTAATAATAAAATTTAGGTTATGAGCAACTACACACTAAAATATCTAAATAAACCCCAGAGACAACTACACATCCATGATATTAACTACTTAAAATTAATATGAAAATGAGAATCTTTTATTTTTATTTTATAATATTTAAATGAAGGAAAATTCAAAGGATGGGATTGGAAGAAAAAGGGCACAAAAACCAGTAACAATTATTATATTCTTTTATTCTTTTACTTTATTATTAAAGTTCCTATCATATTCTTATTATCAATAATCAATCACTATTATTATTATCAAATATCACTTTTCATATCATTTATTTTTATCATTCAAGTTTCTATTGCATATTCAGCTTTGCCTTCAGGTACTAAAATCTTTTTATTCTTTTATTTCTATTGTTTTCATATATATTTTTAACAATATTGTAACTGATAATATTTAAATTACTTCAGCAATTTATACTTCTCTTAATAATTGCTCTGGTTGCTTAAGTTCAGAAAAGCAGCAATTACTCGTGTATATTCAACTTCAGAAAGCTCGACTGTACCACCAACAGTGGTCCAGCTACGCTGTGGTTAGTGTTAGCTTAGCGCAGCTCTAGCTTTCTTCAGCTAACACTGATGTTAGCGTTAGTGTATTTATTTTTTTTAAGCTAACCACTAACATATTTTTGAAGTAATAAAAATCTGATGCAGTGTAGTGTTAGCTTTTTATTTTAAAAAAAAGCTAACGCTAATAGGATTTTCAAAATTCAACTGGTTAGCGATGTTAGCGTTAAAAATAGCTGCGCTGACATCTAGCGTTAGCTTAGACATGGCTAACACTAACCGTAATCATATTACCCTGCTCCCTCTTTTGCCTCATTTTGTTCCGTTTCTTGGATTCCTTCCTCAACTTGTTTTGACTTGTTTTTGGTGCTTTCATGAGTTAAATCAAGTCCCCGGGCCAGTGTCAAGCCCAAGATCAATCATTTTGTCAATCAAGTTATTTACAAGGGAAGGGGTAGGCAACAGAGGAACAGGTAAGAGAAATGAGTATTTCAATTTAATTTTTTTATTTTTTGTTTTATTTTTTTATGTTTGTGTTTTTTTTAAATTTTTGAATTATTATTTATTTTATGTTTTTATATTTATTTTTGAATAATTAATTATTTTTTTTATTTTTGAATGATTAATTATTTTTTTTATTTGTATTATTTTTAACAATTATTAAATTTGTCTTGATTATATATAGACAGACATCAAAATTCAAGCTGTCTGGTTGAAAATTGAACCACACTGCACCATTAATTGTAAAGCCCGTGAGTCATAAATGGCCCATGGGCTTTACAATTAATAGTGCAGTGTGGATCAAGTTTTCACCAGACAGATTGAATTTAGATGCCTGCCTATATATAATCAAGACAAATTGCCTCCCTTGTAAATAACTTGATTGACACAATGATTAATCTTGGGCTTGACACCGGCCCGGGGACTTGATTTAACTCATGACAGCACACAAGTTGAGGAAGGAATGCAAGCAACAGAACAAAATGAGGCAAAAGAGGGAGTAGAATAATTTTAGTCATAAAAATTGTGTTGTTTTTAAGCAGATAGATTCCTTGAGATGATAATTTAAGAATGAAGGAGAAGGTTTTGAACAAGGAGTGTGAAAACTGGGAGCTGATGTTTAATGAATAAAAAGACTCTCTGATTTCTTTAGTTAGATTATTTAATCACTCTTTAAAACTTTCTAAGACTGAATTAAATTTGTTGTTTTTAAGCAGATAGATTCCTTGAGATGATAAATTAAGAATGAAGGAGAAGGTTTTGAACGAGGAGTGTGAAAACTGGGAGCTGATGTTTTAATGAATAAAAGACTCTAACTCGATCATTTTTATTTCAAGTGAGAAAAAATGAGAAAAAGAAGAATGACATGTCACACAGATGTGACATGTCTACAAACATAATAATGAAAAATAATAATAAAGAAATAATCTGTAACACTAATAATGGAGACAGGACTAAATATGGTTCATCTGAGACACAACAAGGAATCAGGACTAAATAAAATTAACCTAAACAACTACCATGTATTTAGACTAAAGTGACTATAAAATTCATCTCAATATAAATAACAATGTTATGAATAAAGAGGACTAAAAGAACTAATATAACTAACTACCATGAATTACATTAGATTACTAAATAAACCACTAATGATAATGACTACCAAGATTAACATTAGAGGAATAATCAAAAACATAAGACTACCAAGTTAGGTTTTTTGATAAAAACTACTATTTTATTTATTATTAAAATATATAAAAATAAATAAAAATAGAAAATATTCAAGAAGGAAAATGAGGATGAAAGCAAAATATAGTGGAAAAACAACAAATTGCACTCACTGATCCATCTCAATTTTCTTTTTTTTTAATATTTAAATAATTTTCATTTTTTTTTTTTTCATTTAAACTCATGTAATCTTGGCTTGACGAAAATCCTTGGACTATGTTTTGAACAATTGTAGTCATGAAAGAGTTTTTTATAAATAGTAGATTTATTGAGTTTTTTTTGTTGTTATTGTTCTTCAGTGACCATTTTGTTACGGTTAATTTTTTTTTCAATGAAATGTGTTAACTGTGACCCTGAAAAAACTTCTGATACATGTATTTTTGGGAAATAATATAAAAAAAAACAATACTTTAACGCTGCATGCAACTGTAATGGCCCAGTCTTGATTGCAGCGTAGCGGGTTTTTGATTTCAGCGTAGCGGTTTTTCTAATTGTAGCCCAGCTCAGCTTGAGATTTTAGCTTCAAATTTATGAAGCTAAGCTGCATTTGGGCTGAAATTGTTAGCAGAGGAACAGCTGCGCTAACATACCACACAAGCTGGACAGATTTGGCACTAACGCTGAAGTGGTTTTGATAGGATTTTTTCCCGCTACGCTGAGGAATACTTGAAGCCCTTAAAAATTCAGCTAACGCTGCAGTGCTCTTGGACTGAATGATCTGACGCTGCGCTAACAAAAATGGGTCAAAAAGTGTAGCGTAGCGCAGTGACCCACTGTTGGTACCACCATGAACAACTGATCCTTTACAAGAACATCCAAGCCTAAATGATAGCTGCCTAATTGGGGTCAAAAAAGCTAAAATTAAGCATCATCTACCAATTCTTTTTTTATCTTCAATCAACATGCTGTGTAAGATGGCAGAAGTGTTTACTGAATTTTCCATTCTTTGGTGAATGTAACTTTGTGCTGGTTGATCATTAATCTGAAAAAAACTTTGAGCACTCCAAATTTTCTCTTGATATCCTTTCTAAGTCAACCATATGCCGCTACGCTAACCTGTAATGGTAACTTATTAATATTGTATTGGTTCTCACTGGATTGATATATCTATTATGGGCAACTCACTTTTTTTTTTTTTTGTTACAGTACTATTGGTGGGTAACTAATTTTTTGTTTTGTTTTGTTAAAGTACTGTTGGTGGGTAAATGATTGGTTTTTTTGCTAGGGTATTGTCAGGATTTCCAGTGTTATCTCCTGAGTATTTGGAAGTAGGGGCTTAATATAAAAATTTGCCTAACAGGCAATTTTTTTTGGCCATGTTGTACCGAATTAATTGTCAAAATCACAATCAGGGATGAAACAAAATTGAAAGAAATTCATTCCACTGAAAAAAGTGAGTTAAAATATTTGAAAATAAATAAAGATAAAATTGAAAATAACACATATAAAAATAACACAACTAAAAGTTTTTATTTCAGTTCAAATAAAAACATAATAATTATAACAATAAAAATATATTACAACTTCTTTTAAATAAGATAAGAAATGAAAATTGAAATTACTAATTACCTAAAAGCAAAACTGGTAATTCTTAAATGATAAAGAATAATTATAATAATTAAATTAAATATTTATAATAATAATAATAATAACTATTATTTCAATAAACTTAATTCGATATAATATTTTAATATGATTTTTATTAACTAATAATACTAATAAGCAAACACTATTTTATTTTTAATTTATTTTGATTTTATAATAATAAGAGAAGATTTTATTTTTTATTTTCTTATTTTATTTTATGTTTATTTCTTTTTTATTTTTTTTATATTTTCTATTTAAAAATCTTTTTCTTTTTAAACAAAAAGAATCTTCAATGATTCTTGAATCGAATCTTGAATGATTCTTGAATCAAATTATTGAATAAATTAATGACGTTTCTGAAGATTCTGTGTATTGTGAAAAGAGAAGAACAGCAATCATCAGCTCATGAAAACAATCAATAATTTTAATGACTAATACTACGTCATAAAAATTATTTCACAATTTTAATTCACACGATGATTTATTTTAATAATCAATCATGGTTTTATTATTTTATTAATTTTAACTATTTTAATTATTTAAATAATAATATTTTATTATTATTTTTATTAAATTATTTTAATTAAAAACTTAGTAATAAATTTTTTCTCATTCTGTATTTTCTTGATTAATTTTAATCATCTTTTTATTAACTTACAATGGTAAAAATAAAATTGTTAATTAATTAATAAAGAAATTATTATATTTTATAAAAATAAATCTTTTGTTTTTATTTCAAAAAGATTTATATAAATTTTGACTCAGTATTATATGTGCAGTCAATTAAACTCCTTTTTCTATTCTGACATCCGCTGCGGAAAGATAAACCGTGTCCGCACATGAATTCGACTCTCCGCAGGTTCCAGAACTCGATGATTCCGCTTAGATGGA
>KN361484.1:0-12294 GCA_000785685.1 Uromyces viciae-fabae
CCCCCCCCCCCCCCTGGACATTCCCCCCTCTAGAATACTTACATACCCAAAGAAATAAATACTTAAAATTAATTAAAGCCTCAGTGTGTAGCCATGGCTCACATTCTTTACCTTTCTTAAGGAGCCAAAAAGGACTTGAATCACATCCTTGCTCCCACAGCTACCCTTCTGTCCATTATTCTTTTTTTATTTTTCAAACCAATCTGAGTTCTGGAAACACCCTCTTAAATTTCCAACTTCTTACCATCAACCAGGTGTAGCCTTGCTACCTGCTCATTCCCAGAGAACCAGTCTATCAGTGATTTGTTGTCATTAAGAACGGCAGAGTACTTACTCCATCATCCCTTTCTAAATTTTGCCATAAGGTCCTAAATACTCTAGCCTCTTTTGGAGTCTCACAGCGCATGCATGCAGCCTGATTTTCAGATTGACCTGCAGCCTGCCATTTTTTTTTTACTCTTAGAACCCCCCACCCTTTGTGGAAAGATAAACCGTGTCCGCACACAAATTTGACTCTCCGCAGGTTCCAGAACTCGATGATTCCGCTTTGGTGGACTTGTGTGTTAGCTTAACCAGTTTTTTTCTTTGTTTTTTTTCTTTTTTTTTCTAGGGGGTCGTTTTTCGCACCGCCCACCCCGCCAAAGAATCCAAAATAAAAGTCTCGTAATGATATGGTTCCTCCCTGATGTATATATATATTCTGATCCCTATTTACAACTTTTCTTCCCTCCCTTCCCAACCCACACCCGCTTTCCCCGATTCCACCCTTTCCTCCCCCGTGTACCCCCGGTTTCCGTCTCCGCAGCCGTTTTTCCCCAATCACAAATCCTGCATCCGCCTTACTTCCGGAACCCTTTCTGCCGACCGTCGTCACCCTACTTCTCGCAGCCCACCGGATCAGATTTTTATCCGCTGAACGATCTGTTCCTTCCCCTGCTGATCCGCAGCCCTTAACACCTATCTACCCCGCAGCACCTTCCTGAGTAACCCACATCTGATTGCCTAATCCGCATCACCGCTCAGCCCCCGTAAACTGTAGATTCCACTTCCCCTCCGCATTTGGTATATCCTGAGGCGATTAACTTTGCATATACTTTCCGCCTTCGCCAAAGCTTTTGATCAGCTCGCACAATGCTTTTCTCTGCTCCGCATGCCTCTCCACCTTCGCCACCGCTACCTAACACAAATATAAATTCCACACTGTTCCCCCGCTTTCAAAGCTTCCGATTCCACTCTCCTTCCATCTGATTGGCCCATCATCTCCATCTCTTCTCCACACCTCCTAGCACCATCTCCTTTATCTACAATCACCCCCTCCGTAAAATTTACTTAACATACCTCTGCCTCAATGCCCTGGACTTCTAAAAGGCCCTCTGCAATCAAGAATATTCAAAAGCTTCTCCAACTCCATCTTCCTGAGTGGGGTTACAACGAGATCTTGCAAGACATCAATTACTCAAGCGCCGATGTATCCAACACTGAATCAAATATCAACAACCTCTTTTTACAACTTATTTCCATCAAGAAAAACTGGTATCTGAACCTGCGTGCCAAGGTCTCACAAGCACCAGACATTTCAGAGTATTTACTCCACCTTGAACCTGTGCGCTTCAAGTGGGAGTTTAGGATGTCTCCTGAAAGTTTAGTTAGGGTTCTCAACTTAATCTATCAGCACCCGGTGTTTTATAATAATTCAAACATCCCTCAGAAACCACCAATGGAGGAAATGTTGGTTGCATTAAAAAGATTTGGAACCTTTGGGAACGGTTCATTGGTGGGAATGTTGGCCCATTTCTTTTGTATCTTGGAGGGGACCATAGTTGCTTATTCATCACAAGTTGTAGAGGCTCTTCTTTCACTGGAGAGGTATGTAATTTTACATCAATTTTATTACATTTTTATATTTCTTTACCTTTTGCTGATAGCTTTTGTTTCATAGCTCTATTGCCTCATGGTCCAATTGTTGAAATTTCAGTCTTGTATGGTGACTGTAACATGTCAAAGTTTTACATCCTCAAGTCAATTTAGCAGTTTTATAATATATTAGTTATATATTATAATAAAGTCAACTTGAAGATAGTTTCTTAAAGATATGAAGTAGTTTCTAGTTCAATAAGTTCAAGTTTAGTTAAATCATATTAGTTATATGTTTTAAGTCTTGTTAGTTTTTGAGATAGTTTCTCATCAATTTAGTGCTTCTAGTTGAAGCAGTGTTTAGTTAATTTATAGTAGTACTTCCAGTTGAATTCAAGTTATGTTATGAGGTAGTTCCTCAAAGTTGTTGTTATCTTCTAGCTGAGGATTAATTTGTCTAGTGTTCCATTTTGCATATGTTTGCATAATTATTTTGTAAACCACAAGTGTGGCTGATTTTGTTACACTATAAGTTTAGTGATCAAATCAAAGTAATTAAATCATTGGTTCATCTTAAACTTTCTCCCTAGTCCCTTCTGGGAATAAGTCCAATCAGTTATGCTTTTACTATAAAAGTAAAAACCCTTCATCCTTCTCTTACATCATCAGCCCAGTCAGCAGAGCATTCAGCTCTTACCGCTCAAAAATCTTCACCAATTCTCAAGGATGCAAAAATTTAAGACATCACATCTCAGAGAGGACTGGGTTTCAAAACTGTGTAGGATTCATGTATGGCACACTTTTTCCTCTGGCTGAACAACCCAGAATTGACAATCATGATTATTACTCCCGGAAAGGCTACTATGGTGTGGCCGTTTGAATTGTATTTGATGATAAGAAGCAACAACAGTGGGCCGCTACGCCACGCTGCGCTTTTTCAGCACTACGTGTTAGCCTAGCAGCAAAAAAAAATAATCTACCTTTGTGTAGCGTTAGCAGAGTTTTTCCGCCGCTAAAAATTAGTTGTAGCGTAGCGGAAAACCCCAGCTGCGCTCCTTGTGTAGCGTTAGAGCCATAAAGGCAGCTGCTACACTCACCGGTAGCGTAGCCAAAAAAAAAACCGCTACGCTATCGGTAGCGTAGCAGCGTTTAGCGCCCTCCAACAACCAGGTTGCTGGAGGAAGCGACTTGCTCCCTCCAACAACCCGGGTTGCTGGAGGAAGCGAGTCCTCCCTCCAGAAACCCGGTAGCGTAGCTGGCCGCTACGCTACCAAAATTTAACACATTTGGTAGCGTTAGCGGCTGTCAGGGCACAACCGCTAACACTACACTACCGCTACATTGGTGGTTTTTTTTTTTGCCTGTAGCGTTAGCTGGACAAAAAATCCCGCTAAAATTAGCGCCAATGTAGCATAGCTTAATAAGCTATGCTACTAGCTACGACTGGCCCACTGTTGGAAGCAAACCACCTACAACTTCACTGGCTGGCCTGGATGCTGCCATGATGCTTGGTTATGGGAGAACTCCCAACTAAACCAACTTTGCAACCAGCTATTTTCCCAAGGTGAATACTTGATAGGGGATTCAGTCTTCCCTCCCAAAATCAATCTCATACCTGCCTTCAAAAAACCCCCCCATGGCTCACTTCCCAGAGACAAGAAACGCTTCAATCAGCATCTCAGTTCACTCTGGGTGTGCAATGAACATTGCATAGGAATCTTGAAGGTTCACTTTTGTCAAGATATTGCAGAAGTCAATTTCAATTCTTTAAAAAGAATGAATTATTTTTCCACTCTTTTTGGTGAGTGTTGATTTTTTTAATAAAAAATGTTTTTAAAAAAATACATTTATTTTTCTAATAAATGTTTTTAATTTTTTCTCATCATAGTTGTGAGGAAATCTGCAAAGATTTATAATACTATGGATGAATGTTATTAATTATGGGGTTGCCTATTTTTGCAATACATATTTTGCTACACCTATTTCATGCAAGGAAAAAGGGTAGAAAAATTACAAAACATCCACCCATTGTATAATTTTGCAACACATTTGTCCAAAAATTGTGTTGCAAATAAAGCTCATGTAAAATTAGTCATGCATAATTGGCACATGCCATTCCACAAACCAAATTTGCAGTTCATCTCAAACAACATGCTAAAATTAGTCATGCATAATTGGCACATGCCATTCCACAAACCAAATTTGCAGTTCATCTCAAACAACATGCAAGGGTTGGACACCAAATCACGTGCAATTTTTATTATTTCCCCATCAAACCACAAATTTACAACAGTTCACTTTGCATCACATTGCCTCACATTTTACAACACTTGTGAAATTCCCTGTCAGTCTTGTAAAACCCAAAATTGCAATACATCACAAAATTTCAATCTTGGAATCCAATTCCAAAGACAAAATGCAACACCAACCCAACAGAACCAAAAAAAAAAACAGAAAACTTCCAGAATATGATCAGCCAACCATTCACCATGAAAAAAAGTGCTTTGCCTGGAGACAGGCAGAAGAGGTGGGACTTGTGTGTGACTTGTGTGAGGCATCGTTGAGAATTCAACTTGGATGCAGGTTGGATTCTGCACAAAACAAATAAAAAAATTTCTTGTAGATTCCGATTTACATAAAAAAAATTATGTAATTTGGAATATTGTAGAATTCAGCAGCATTTTTTATTACATAATATAAGATATTAGATAATATTTTACATAAATTTTTTTCCATGGCTTTCTTTTTTTAATCTTTGCTTTGTAATTGTTTTTTTTTCTTTTTTCTTTTTTCTTTTCTTTTTTTTTTTTTTCTGTGACATGTATTTTCTAGAAAAATTTGGAGTCAATGAAGTGCTCCATTGACTCCTAAATTCGCTGGGAGAGAAATTTCACAGCTTGTGAAAGGCCTAAAGCTCACTCTAAGGGTCGACAAAGGCTTCATCAACTCTTAGAGTGATCTTTAGACCTTCCACAAGCTGTGAAAGGTCTAGTGTTCACTCTAAGGGTTGATGAAGCCTTCATCTACCCTTAGAGTGAACTCTTTAGACCTTTCAAAAGCTGTTGAAAGGTCTAAAGCTCACTCTAAGAGTTGATGAAGGAGCCTTCATCAACCCTTAGAGTGATCTTTAGACCTTTCACAAGCTGGTGAAAGGTCAAAAGCTCACTCCAAGAGTCAATGAAGGCTTCATTGAGAAAGTTCTAAAGATAACTCTAAGGGTCGATGAAGCCTTCATCGACTCTTACAGTGAGCTTGAGACCTTTCAACAGCTTTTGAAAGGTCTAAAGATCACTCTAAGGGTTGATGAAGCCTTCATCAACCCTTAGAGTGAACATTAGACCTTTCACATCTTGTGAAAGGTCTAAAAATCACTCTAGGAGTCGATCAAGCCTTCATTGACTCTTAAAGTGAGCTTTAGACCTTTCACATCTTGTGAAAGGTCTAAAAATCACTCTAAGAGTCGATGAAGCCTTAATTGACTCTTAAAGTGAGCTTTAGACCTTTCAAAAGCTGTGAAAGGTCTCTCCCAGAAAATTTAGGAGTCAATGGAGCACTTCATTGACTTCAAATTTTCTAGAAAACACATTTCACAGAAAAGAAAAAAAAAAGGAAAAGAAGCAAGGAGTAAAATAATAAATATGAAAATAAAAATTCAATGCAAATTAAAATACAAGAAGAAATTTTTGATTGATAACTAAATTTGTATCTAACAAAATTTGGGTATATAAAGAAACCAGAGAAAAAACTGAAAAGGAGAAAAAAAAAGGGATAAAGAAATGAAGCAAAAATTTTAAAAAATTCATAAAATTGATCTGCACTGTGTTATTTTCCTAAAATATATATATATATATATATTACACATTTAATTTGTTTTAATTCAATCCCAAGTTTCAATTGGATCTCAAACTTAAGATAAGTGATTGAGACCCAATGGCATATGTTTTTGAGGCCCACACCCACAAGTTCCAAACAAATCTCAATGATATCAAAGACCATTTTGATACAGCCAAGCTGATGGTATGAAAAATTCAATTCATAGAAATTAAGTCCCTATGGCAGTATTCTCATGTCATTCAAATGAATACTTCTTCGTAAATTTTTGCTTTTGATATTTTTTTCTGTCATTTGAATTGTTTGGTTATGACCCACAGAAAATTGAATAGCAAAGCAGATGAAATTAATTGGAAATCCAATCTCCAACTCACAAGTCAGAGAAAAAACAAAACAAATTAAAAGAAAAACTCATGATAGACAATCATTTTTTAAAATTATGACAATTTTTTTTTTGAAAATTTACATAATTGATTATAAGAACCCTGTTGTTTGTATTAATCAAAGTTTTTTCTTAATCAAGAGCCTTGAATTCGAGTCCCATTGCCAATAATTTTGATAATAAAGATTGTTGATAAATTAATCAAAAGTTTATTTCCTTGTGAGAGAAATCTAAAAACATGAATTGGAAAAAGGGAAATCCAAATAATGATTGTGAAACAAAGCCTCAATACTTGAATAAGAAAACTGATAATAATAATAATCAAAAATCAAATTATTTTCACAATAGGATAGTTCAGAATATACTTGGGCCCCGTTTGGCTGCATCCAAGTGTTGGAAATCTGCAGGCGCCATATTTTGGGGGTTTACGGGACATGAAGTCCACTCCAGAATGTGTTTGGTGTGTCCCGTCATATCCATGATTTTAAGATTGATTATGACACTTGCTTATGATTCCCAGCCAAAGTGAATATTTTGGGTAGGAGGAAAACAATTCACGCCCAAACTGTTGGTTTTGATGCACCAGCAATTTTGTATCTGCAGCTTCTCAAACCCTAACCTTAATTCTAACATGATGCTTACTCATGTAGTTTTAAGACAATTGGGTGCGGCCAAACAGGGCCTTGGATTGAGTCCTGAAAATAATAACAGCTTTGAAAGGAGATTATATATTTACATATGGGTGTTTGTGATTTAATAGAATCAGGAACATATTTGTGTCACCAATGTGTTTTCTAATTCAATTTTTTGGAATAATTGAAAAAAAAAAAATTGTAATCAGCATTGTTAAACTTTTCTTTTGAAAAATCAAAAATTGACCTTGTGAAAGTTTGAGGAAAATGAGCAGAAAATAAGTTTGTAAGATTGAAGTTGAAATAGGTATGTGTTCCACAAAAGTTCAACATTCCATAGCCTTAATTTTTTTTTTTTTTTCTGATACATAACTCAGAGACAAAGTAATATTTTTGTTCAGAAAACAAATGATTAAAAAATTATGGATATGTGCTTATTAAATAAAATATTTAATATGCATATAATAATAATTGTGGAAAATTCCAATTATGTAAAATATTTGAATTGGATTTTCCATTTACATAAGATTGAATTCCAAAATTCTAAATATGTTGGAAATTCTATTCAAGTTCCACCTCAAGTTGGCAGTGGATCCATTCCAAGTTCCAAACCAAATTCCACCTGCTCTGCCTGTCTCCAGGCAGAGCCCTTTTTTTTCATGGTGATTGTAGAAATTACCATTCAAATCCTTCTCAAGAAGTCTTTCTTGAATCCATTTTGTTCGAAACATGAAATGTTTGGTCCTGGGTAAAAACCATGAGGAGATGATGAGTAGACCTCTCCTACAAAGTCGGTAAAAGTAAAAATGGGATCAAAACATGTTTCCATTAAGATCATTGAACCAAACCAAATAATTTAAACACTTAATGGAAAAGTACTGGGCACTCACGAGCTCCAAGAGAACATGTTGGTAATGAATTTATCCCCCAACCCCAACCCCTTTTTATCAGGAACAATATTGAGCCCTACGAGAATGGTCTCTTGATAGTAAGCAAGTCTAACGGAATCAAAAAAGGTTGGAAGCAATGTTAGACAGATGAGATGAGAGAATAGACTGAATGCAAAAAAAATGCTCACCGGTCTTTGTGCTGGAGTGATGGGTGAATTTTTCCAGCACCATCAAAAGTTGTGCCCCCCTCACTGTCCGTAGTTTGGTTTCCAACCTGTTGGTTGTACTACATGGTGGTGAGAAGGAGGAAGGTGGGGAGAGGCAGAAAAACGGATATAGAAAGTACATACATTCAGCTTTAGGGCCCCTGCCTTTGGATTATTTTGGACCATCTGCATCAGCTTCTGTTGAGAGTAGGGGTCTGGCTTTTTTGATTGCGGCAATGGGTGCTCATGTTTCCCACAATGGCGCATGAGGGCCCAGCCTGAGTCAACGTGGAAATCAAATTGCACTGCTGTATTCTGGCAGGCTTGATGACGGAAACGACCAGGGCATTTTCCCGCTAATCCTGGGAACTTTCCATTCCTGAATACAACACCAAACAAAGTAAATCATCTTTAATTGAGAGGCAGAATAAAGAAGGGAGAAATCCCAGGGAGAGAATGGAGAAAACTAAACTCACATATCCCACAGCTTGTGTAATGGAAGCCGCACTGTGGTTGAAGAGCCTGCCCAAGAACAATCCGGATTGTCGCATATCAAAACCCCAAGACAAAAGAATCGGGTGACCTTCCATGAGTCTTTTTGCCTTGAGTTGGAATTAGACCTCTTTGAGAATCCTACATGGCCAAATTTCGTAAATTTTTTGCCAGGATTCCAAACATAGAACGTATTCCCGTTATGGTAGAATGGGTACCCTTCTGGATCAAGCAACCAGCCGTGATCAATAAAAATTTCAAAATTTGCCTTAATATTGGGCAAAAACCATTGCTTCTGCCTTGGCTTGGAAGAATTTTCCTGGCTTGGGCTTGGCAATACACTCGTACATGGGGGGGCTTTGCGTTGGGAGGATTTGGTGGGATGGCTGATTTGGGTATCAGAAATTGCATTCAACTTCTCTTCATAATCCTGGAAATTGCTTGACATGCTGAAGTTACAGTTGCTCAAGGTGCTTTATGCTAGAATTGAAGGTATCAAACAAGTAAGTTATGGCTGTCTTCAAGGGATACAGTGGTGGGATTGAGGAAGGGTAATGGAGAAAGAAATGAGAGGTAACGAAATGAGAGGGAACTTACCGATTGGAGGTTGCAAGTGAGAGGGAGGTTGTAAAATTCCAGATTGGCCGATTGGATATGGGTATTGCAACATAATTGGTACATGTCATATTGGTTTATAGCCATATATGTTGTCAAACTGCATAATGAAGTGGGTATGTCCACTTTTGCAACCACTAATTGCAGTGGTTGCAAAAGAAGTGTTGCAAATCTGCTAGACAGATTAACTGGAGGCACTTTTGCATGAGATCATTTGTGGCTCATTCTTTTGCAACCTTTTTTTGCCAAGAAAAAAGTTGCAAAATTTTTATAAACCGGGGGGGCGAAGTGGAATTTTGCCACACATCTCCATTGCAACACATATGGTTGCAAAATTTTTATAAACCGGGGGGGCGAAGTGGAATTTTGCCACACATCTCCATTGCAACACATATGTGTCACAAAATATGTGTTGCAAAATTCTGCAACCGGATTAATTATGATTTTTAGCTTCATGTAAGCATTCATAATTATTTTATATTTTTAATTGAATATTTTTATTGATTGTCTTATCTTATGACATCATTTATAATTCACAGCTTATTATGCTGCAATGTTTTAATTTTATTCAATGATTTCATGATTCATCAATCATGATTTTAGAATCATTTTGATTTAGTTTTTAATTACAAAAAGTAATTTCAATTTTTCTTCTCGATCCTTCATTGATTGAAGATTTATCAATCGTTTTATTATCAATAATCTTTTTAAAAATTTTATCGACATTATTAATTAACACATTATAAATTAAATTTTATTATCATACAAATTATTATCCTTTTAATCAATGTATATTTTTTTATTTTATTATCACGTTATACTATTTTTAGTATTAATTTCTTTTATCAATATTTTATAAACTGTTTAGGCTATTCTCAGATTTTCCTTCAAGTATAGTTTATTTGTTCTTCTTATTTTTATATTTTTTATTTAAAATATATTGTTGTCTAAAAGAAATAATTTTTGTTAAAATAAATTTTGTAAACTTATATATGAATTATCTTCAGAAATCTATAATTTTAATAACTTTCAAAGCTTGAAAGGAATTTGCCTCAACTTATCTGGCAAAGATAGCATGGCAAAGATAACTGAATGGATAGAAGCTTATGTAATCTTACATAACTTCCTCCTGGATGATCATTCACCCAATTTTGAATCCAATGACAAAGACCATGAAGACATTACTCACAATAACTTGGACACCCTACCACAAAGGGGTGAGAGAATCCAAGGAAAGAATCTAAGGGAATATGTATGTGCACAGGTGATTGACTATTCAGATTAATCACCTGCTGAATAATTTTCAATTTTTTTCCTGAACAATTGATCTTATGTTCTTTAACACATAAACAGGATTTTTTTTCCTTTTTAATCAATCTCTTCCTTTTCTGTCTTACTCAATCTCTTCTTTTTCTGTTTTACTTGATCTATTGTTTTTCTGTTTCACTCAATCTCTTATTTTTCATTTTGACTCAATCTCTTCTTTTTTTTTTACTCAATCTCTTCTTTTTAATTTTTACTCAATCGCTTTGTAGATACTTTTACTCAATGAAGGTAATAAAAAAAATCACCATTAAAACCATTTCAAAATAAGCCAGAGAGTCATAAAAAATGCTGAAACAGATTCAATTTAAGTAGTACCAATGTTACCAACAGTCCAAAAGTAGGAAAAATCAACTTGTTATTAGATCTTACCAGTAATAACTTGTTTTTTTTTTTTTGATCGATTGATCATAAAATATTTTCACACCTCTTGCCACTGCTCATAAATGAAACCTCTCACCATTGCATAAAAGCAAAGGAAATTATTATGAGAAAAAATAAAGATTAGAAGATTGTGCCATGGGTTTGCATCCTACATGAACATCATGAAAATAAAAAAATTTTGCAAGTAAAAAAAAATAAAACTAAAGATCAAGTAAAAAAAAAAAAAAGATATAGAACGGTGGAGAAGGAAAAAATAAATAAGTAAATGATGAAATTGAATCAATCACTATCATCTTCATCAACAGTTTTTTTTTCTTCATCACTTCTTGAAGAATTCTCCACTTGTGCCCTGAGCTCGGCAATCTCTTCTTTTGAGTAACCTTGTTCTCTGAGCTCCCGCATAAACATCACCTTTACTTCACTTGCTTTTGCTTGCACTTGAAAACTTCCTGATTTGCTCTTGTTACTTGTAGCTTTCATGAAAACATCTTCAATTTTTTTTTTTTCTTTTTATGGTGAGAACTTGCCGTTGAGGATTTAGATTTGTGTCTTTTTTTCTTTCTTTTTTGAAAATTGTAGCTTTCATGAAAACATCTTCAATTTTTTTTTTCTTTTTATGGTGAGAACTTGCCGTTGAGGATTTAGATTTGTGTCTTTTTTTCTTTCTTTTTTGAAAGTATCATTATTATCATTAAAAGAAAGATCCCTTGGATCCCTCCCGCTACCGGCCAAGCTTGGTATGATATCACTGGCAAGCAGAGGGTCTTTGGCATTGGTGATGATCAGATTGTTCATGAGGTTTGAATGCAAGTAGAGAGGCTGGGTACATGATTGATTGCCCATAACTGGATCCAAAATATCCCAGTACCGGCATAGACTCTTGATTTAGTCATCCACAGTCTTCAAGCAGTTCACCTCATCACGCTCCAAGATCCCTGCCCCTGTATTTTTTTTCCAGTCTGATGCCTTTGTGTATGAGGCTTGAAAGTCACTGATTTTTTGACCAACAATCTATTAATATGATCTGAGAATGATGGAAGAAGAAAGAAATGAGACTTACCTTTCTTGTTGCAATGATGAGTTCCATTAGCTTCCAAGATATTGGAAATTTCCACACAGAGCGCCTCTTTTGTCATTCCTTGGTCAGCATCTCCACGCCACCTGTGGTAGTTTTTATTGGCAGACAACCAGCTGAGAGGGGTGGTCATTGAGCTATCACCACCATTGACTATGTTGCGGTCCCACGGAATGTTTTTTTTTTTTGGATTGGGGGTTTTCTTAGGAGTTTTTGTGGATGTGGCTGGGGTTGACTGGTATGGCATCAGGTCATAGAGGTGTTTTCGGAGTGGAGATGACAAGTTGCAATGAGTGGAGGAGGTGGGAAGGTACAGGAAGATGAGAGTTGAGGGTGTCAAGATTTGAATCAAAATCATAAAAGACTTAATCAATCTAAAACTCAAGAAAGTGAGTTATAAAATATTTTTAAAATAAAATATTAAAAATTATATAATTAAATTAAAAAGAAATAATTTTTAATATATTTATTTTACCATTGCAGATAAAAATAAAATAAAGAAAAATTCTGCAATGATGTTTATAAATTAAAAATATTCTTTTTACCATGATTTAAAAAACTCAAAGTAAGTTTTTCATGAAGTTTAAATAAATTAAAAATAATATTTTTA
>JNCO01002234.1:0-19538 GCA_000785685.1 Uromyces viciae-fabae
CTTGATTCAAAGTTGCTGTTCAACAAACACTTTGCCTCGATTACGGACAAGGCAGTCAAGACTATACGTATGCTTTGGGCCCTGGGCAACTCCAAGTGGGGCCTTTGCGAGAAAGAGAGGACTCGCTTGGTTGGTTCAGTCCTAATCCCTCGGTTATCGTATGCAGCTTCCATGTGGGCGACCGAGGGCAACAAGAATAAGATAGATAAGATTATGGGTAAGGCGGAATATGAAGCGGCTAATTTTGTACTGGGCACTTTCAAGAAGTCTCCGAGTAAATGGAATAGCAATCGATTAGGAATGTTACCATTCATGACACTAGTGGCTAAGTCGTCTTTCAGCTTCTTTGCTAGAAGGGCTACTGCTCAGAAACAAAACACGTTATGCTTAGATGAAATTTGGGATTCTATTCAGGTTAAAACTGGTGTTAGGGATTGGCAAAGTTTTCCTATATGCTAAGATTGGATCAGAAGTTTCTTGAAGAAAAATCCTGAGACGCTCATTTATAATTTAGGGTCTCGTATTACCGCTCCCAAGGTAAGTGTGATTCACTGGAATATGTCGCTGGGGAAGGAAGAGGCGGTTAGAGAGGTAAAACTCTTATTAGATAGGTATGAAAAGTCTGCAGACAACTTCTTCTGTTACACTGATGGGTCTTTTGAGAAAAGTAGGGGAGGAGCGGCGGCGGCGGTTTTCCCCGCCAGAGGCATTCAAAAGGTTGAGAATCTGGGGAACAGGGTATCAATATTGAATCATGAATGTGAGGCGTATAGTCTTCTACTAGCACTCGACCTGTTACTAGAGAATTCGGGCTCATTCAAACAGGCATTTGTCCTGATAGATAACAAGGGCATAATTGAAAGGACGAAGGATTTCATGCAGTTTTCCCCAGGGCAGTATTTGTTTAAACACATTTTTAAAAAAATAAATTTATTACCGGCTGATGTTACGTTAAATTTGGTTTGGGTTCCAGGACACAAAGGAATTCTAGGCAATGAATGTGCTGATAAGCTGGCAGGTGATGCTTTTAGAATGACTCCTTTGGCGGACTCTATTATTTGTAGTAATAGAAACGTTCTGATGAGGGAGGTAATGCAGATAGGTGAACTGTCAAGGAAAAGGAAGAAACAAATTCCGGATTTACATATTGCATTCTCAGCAATAATCAACCAGCTGAGTTCGGGACATGTTGCTCTCAATGCTTTTCTCTTCAAAATTAAAGCTGTATATGACCCCGCTTGCCCCAGATGTGGGGCAAGAGAAACGGTAGCTCATTACATAGATTTTTGCCCCTCTTATGTAGGACACAGACGAAAACTACGAGCCGAGATACGTAGAAAGAAAATTAGGTTTTACCTGGAAAAATTACGGCTCCTGTTAGGAAGAACAGATTGTCACCAGCCACTCGCTTGATTTATCAAACGGACGAATTGTTTTGCGGATCGCTTACGATACTCTTGATTTTTCTGTTTCCTTATTTTCTTTTTCTTTTCATTTTATTTTCACTTCTAATTTTGTCCGTTCATTTTCTTTTCTTTATTTTATTTAAAAAAAAAAAAAATGACTGAAGGAAATGTAATATGTGGTTAACATGACTAGCTTTATTGTTTTTCTCAATTTTTGTCCAAGGAAGACGTGGTGTCTTTTCTATTGATTTTGTATTTATTTATCTTACTCTACTTAGATATTCATAGTGTGCAATGCCATAGGCCAAATTACACTTTAAAAAAAAAAAAAATTAAAAAATTAAAATTTAGTTTGTTTTCTTTTCTTTATTTTATTTAAAAAAAAAAAAAATGACTGAAGGAAATGTAATACGTGGATAACGTGACTAGCTTTATTGTTTTTCTCAATTTTTGTCCAAGGAAGACGTGGTGTCTTTTCTATTGATTTTGTATTTATTTATCTTACTCTACTTAGATATTCATAGTGTGCAATGCCATAGGCCAAATTACACTTTAAAAAAAAAAAAAATTAAAAAATTAAAATTTTTAATAAAATATAAAATTCTTAATTCTATATTTTAATTTTAATTTAAAATTTTTATTCTTAATTTCAATTAAAATTTTTATAAAATATAAAATTTTTAATTTTATATTTTAATTTTAATTTAAAATTTTTTTAATTAAATAATTTTTTAAATAAAACTTGAGATACTAAAAATTATGAAAGTTCACACCAGTCATCCAGAGTCATTTTTCAATCAGTCTCAAACATAATTCATGGAAATGGAGTTGAAAAAAACTTCAATAAATCACTGGATACCTGTCTCATCATTATAAACTCTCACCACAAGAAAAATTGGAGCAACCAAGGTTGCTTTCTTTTGCAAAAACAAAAGGACCCCTTTGTTCCTGTGAAAGAAACTCACCCTGGTTGCTTGATTTTTTTCCAGTGGTGTCTAATTTTGCAAATAGAGTTTGAATTAATTCCAAAATGACTCTAGAAAGCCAGCTAGAATTGAAACCAACTTTGTTTAATAAAATTTATTTTTGGTGAGTTTTTCTTGATTCTTTCTTTTTTTGGGCCAAACTTTGTTCCTTTTCCCCCAATTTTTATGGCTAGTTTTTCCTTCACCCCACACAAGGTCATATTTGAGAACATGAATCCTGTTTGAATAGTGTATTGAATATGCATGTTCATTCTGAATTATGCATTAAACTCAAACACGTTTTATAACCCAGGATGACAGCAAACCAGATTCCCTATTCTCTTTCATCAATTTATGGGAATCAACTTAAACTTATTGAAATCTATGCTGTCATCCCAGGTAATCATTTCTAATAGATTCTTTCATTATTATTATTTTATATTTACTTATTTCTTTATGTTGTTAATTCTCATTATCTTTATTTTCCTTATATCATATATTTTATAATTTCTCATTCCCTATTCTCTTTCATCAACTTATGGGAGTCAACTGATACTTATTGGAGCCTGTGCTATCATCCCAGCTTGCCCCATAAGATATCTCATTGTTGATTTTGCCACAGTTTTGTCAAAATGGCATAAGAAGTTTTATTGACTGTACTTCTGAAAAAATTAAATTAAAGCAAATTTAATTTATCAAATGAGTCAGAAAGAAATTTTATTATCAATCAAAATAGTCAAACAAGAATGAATCAAAAATATTGTAATAATTAAAAAATCAAAATAAGAAAGTGTAAGGATTTGTGTTCACCATGTCGCTAAGCTGTCAAAGATTCAGGAAGCGCGACCTAAAACTCTCTCTCAATTTCCGTGTTTTCTCTCTTTTGTTTTTTTTATTTTCTTTTTCTTCTCATTCAAAACTCTCATTTCATCCACCAGGAAAAAACAATGATCACCTGATGACAGGTGACATCAGGCCAAGTTCATCATGCTATCTGTTATGTGTCCAGCTCAATTCTTGACCAGCTCCCTGCAGCACACAAAGGGGGCATTGTAGCTGAGATGTACTAGAGCCAGAGCTACAGCAGATGAGTAGCCAATATTTCTCGATTTCACTTGACATCTAGTAATCATTGTTTTTTCCTGGTGATCAATCTCAATATTAATCAACTCACTCAAACCCATACTCAAATAACTTGACTAAAAACTCAAGTCTCAAAACCAAATCAAATCATCAGTTCAAATTCAACTCACTTCAAATTTATCATTCTCAACTTAAAAAACTTCAAACAACAAATTCCAACATCCTTGGTGAGATATGAGACAACTAAAACATTATAAAAATATATATATTCTCATTACTAATTTGTGTTCCAAATCAGTCCTTAAGCCAGAATAACTTGTCTCTCATCCTGTCTAATTTTCATATTTATTTTGTTCATTCAATCAAAACTTTTTGTTTATATCTTTTGTTCTCATTTCCTTCAAAAGATTGTTTTCATTGACTTTGCTTCTTCAGTGTGTTGGACCTCTTTAGTAATTGAATATTTTCATTAAAATTGAAATCTGTTAGAAAGAATCTTTTTAAAATATTTTATGATTATTAGAAAGAATTTCTTTTCTATTTTGAGAAAAAGATACGAAATTATTATTGTTAAATATATATTATATAATTGAAAGCTCATTTAAGCAATTAGTTTATTTAGTGCACTCATTTCCGCCTTACATACTTTTCCATACTTTGAGTTCACAGTTTTTGGTACAATAGAAAAGTATGGACAGATTTGTATCAGCTTCAGAGATAGTTCCTATAGCTGCTACATACTCTTGCATACTATTTTTTAGTCATGAAAAGTCTCAAATAAAACTATGGAAAAGTATGGAAGTCAGAATTGAGTGCACCTATTATTAAAATCATCAGAACAAATATTCATATTTTACTATATTATTATAATTATTACAATTAAAGAAAACAAAAGTATTTTTTAGTTCAAAAATATCTATCAATATTTCATTATTATAATTTGAAAATATTTTTCATCTTTATTTTATTTTTATATTATTAACTAAAAATCAGATTATTATTAAGTTAAAATTATATTTTGGCTAATCAGTTATGCCTTAGGTAAATAGAAATTTCTTAACATTTCTATTTCATAATTTTTATTTATTTTATTTTGTATAATCTTATTATATATATTTCATAAACTATATTTTTGCTGAAATAAAAACTCCTTAGTTGTGATATTTTTGTAAGTTTCATCTTTCTCAACATGTTATTTGTAAGGTTATTTATTTGTAAGGTTATCTTGCTTTGGTTATCAGGTTATATGACATCATCTCCAGCTTTATTTAGATGATTTTTTATTTATTTAACATTTCTTGTTGGTTATTTCATATTATTGGTTGTCTTATCTATGGTTATGTCATATGAGTGTTATTACTCATCTTGGGTTTCAAATGTAATGTAGCTTCTATCAATGTGGAACTAACAATAACCGAAAAAAAAAGGAAAAAACTTAGATAAGCTAAAAGCTCTAGTGGCTCTAAAATCCAGACAGCAATGACGAATTTCTGGCTAAAGAAAAAGAGGATACACTAATGTATAGGGACAAAGTATTGTAGCCTATTGTATTGAATTTGTACCGGCTCATTGTTGAGTGCCAGTTTCTAAAAATATGATATTTGCCATGCAATTCTAATATTCTGAGGCTGAGGAAAGAGGTATAGAATTACAACTTAAAAGAGCATATTCAACTGGGAAAGGCTCCACAGAAAGAAGAATTGAAGAATTTAATTATCCTTTTATAGAATTGACAATTTTGCTTACGTGAGCTTTTTTTGATAAAAGGGGAATTTAAATTTAAATTCATAAAATTTGATTTTTAATGAATTTCATCAACTAAACATGTCAAATTCAAATTCATACAACAAACCAAGAGTAAGACACTCAAATCCAATAAACGGCCCTTCTCTCATCCCTCAACATATCTTAAATCCAGTCACCCCTTCTTCTCCGCTCATTCGTACAGCAGTCAATCCATTCAAGCTATTCACTGCACGCGACTTAGATTCCTTTGTTGATAACATCACAAATAAAGTTAGAACTGCCCTATTGGGTCCCAGTAATTCATCCATCATCAGCCAACAATCTACTAGTTATTCAGCTAGATCAATCAGAACAAATGACGTATTTGGTAATCTAAACCCAATTCACTCATCTCTTGGAGAGTCACCTTTTTCTCCCTCCCTTCAGGATCAAACCCATCATGATAATCAAGATGATGATCAACATAGTCTTTCCTCAATTCATTCATCCACTGCTCAAGTTGATATCGAACCAGAACAACGTATCGTCATTTCATCCCCCCTTGTTTCTCAACTCTCACTCGAGAATAGTCCCGTGGCGCATCATTCAAATCATGTATCTCAAAGTGATGATTACTCTAACCAATCAGACCTAGATTCGGATAATCCTTATGAACTCAATGATCGAGCAACCTCGGATTCATCAAATGATGAAACAACTCCCAGTACTCATCATTCAGAGGAAATTGATCATCGGACTCATTCAACTAGTTTAGACAATTCTTCAAATCACGAACAAGATGATTCAGTCGAGCTTATTTCAATTGGTCAATCATCAGAATTACATAATGATTCCCCACCCTTCCTATCACCACAGTCGCAACAAGCATCCAGTGGATCTGAGGATGGAGATCAAGATGAATCTATTTCCAGTGAAGTTACAAGTGAAGAAATTAAAAGTATTTCTAAGTCAATAGATTTAGCCTCGGACTCCTCTAACCCTTTTCCCCAGTCAGATCAGTCAAATCCAATCTTGGAAAGATCTAAATCACCCCTTGATCAAGATACTAAGCCATTTCATGAAGAGCAAGACGAAGCTGATGATGATATTGACGTGAATGATGATAGCGATATTGATGGTTTTGATGATAGCCAAGAGCTAGAAGTGCAGAATAAGAAATTGGAAGATGAAGAACAGGAAGAGCAAGACGAAGAGCTTGACCAGCGCAATCAACTGGAGGAGGCTGACATGAATTGGATAATAGAAGAAAACATCAGTGAAAAACAATCGATTGAAAATCAAACATCGGCCAATTCGCCTCACACCCTTCATGGAGCGATGATCTCTCCACCACTCTTGCCGTCTAATGAACATTCCAAGAATCATGAAAAAATGACCACCGGCTTGGATTTTGGAGACAGCACGCCATCTCCCATAGCTATTGAAACTGCTTCGGACCATTTGCCAGACAATCAGCTAAATAATGAACCTGCAAATGAAATTGAACCCATGTGCGTTGATGCCACCACTGATCAGCAGCCACCATGCGCTCCCGAAACGGCAACCTCGCCCCAACTGGAAATCTTGCAATCTGAGGAAATAGTAGTTGTTCCTGCTGAAACACAATATAATGATGTTCCATTATTAGCCAATCCCCAGACTGATCAAGCAGATAAAAACCAGCCTGTCACATCTTTGACTTTCGATCATCATGAACCACAATCATTATCAACCGATCCATTACCGAAAGAATTACAATTACCAATCGTGGATGAACCCATAGTTGAAGATGACAACGATTTATTTGAGGGTGATAATGATTTAAGATTGCATAATCTTGGTGTCAATCATCAGCTTTCGAGTCAGAATCACACCGATGCTCCAGAAGAAGTTGAGGACAAATTCTCACTAATAGAAAACAAAGTCGAAAATTTTCTTAATCCTAATGGTCATCACAAAGACCCGATAGAAGATGAATATTGTGTTGACAAAGCTGCTTCCCATTCTCGTGATGTGAGCCCGACTTTCTCAACTACACTCTTGCTTTTTTACTTGGATGTTTTTGAATTGATTTGTGTTGCATTATTTTTCTGTTAGTTGGTAACTGTTGAAACAAGTGAACCCAAACTTTCCCGAACTGAAACCCAAACTATCTGTACCGAAATCCAACAAATTTCAAAGACTAATGACCCCCTAGCAGGTACCGTCACTTCTCTTACTACCCTTCAACATCCTGAGTTACTCGTAACTTATGATTAAACCATACTTTTCTAACCACGCAGCTCTAACAGCACAAGCTTCTTCAGGCCAGATGGAGGAAGTCGTCCCAACCTTTGCATCTCATCTTGAAACAGCTCAATCCTCTTCTGCTTCCCCTTGGGGAGAACTACCACCCAGTGAAACTCTTGCGTCCAATGTGGAATCGTTTATGAAAGAACTTGTTTTTTGCCCTTTGAATAATGATTCTCCGTCCCAAAAGAAAAGCACGTCCGCTGGTTGGACTCCCGCATTATCTGCTGGAATATCCATTGACCATAAAGATGTGAACCAACCATTAAATGCGGCCCCCGCTGTCTCTCTTAAACTCCCTCAGCCACTCAGATTTCGTCAGATTGACAATTTCGATGATGAATCAGTTTCTTTTGTCGAAAGTTCTAAAAAAGACCTTCCCCAGGATTCACAACTGGTGAGTACCAACTAAACATCGTGTTCTTGCAAAGCCTACTAATGCCATGTAATTGGCTTGGGATCTTTGTAACTTCTCAGGCACCACCTTATGAGCCAGAAGATTTTGACATGCTAGCCTCTAGCATCCCAGATGACAACTCAGATGTAACTCCTGCCCGCCCCAAGGAGAATCTTGTTTCACGAAAGTTCCAGCCAGAGTGCTCAAAGGTCAAAGTTGCCGCACTTGCTTGCAGTACCGGTGGCGAAACTAATGAGCGGAAAATCGAGGATCCAGAGCCTTTGGTCCCGAAGGAGACTGTCAGTCACATGGATTCTCATTCAATTATCCCATCCCCCAAGGTACTCGATTTTTCTATTCTTCGATTTAGATAGTAAACGTAATAGTATCTGAATCAGTTGCTTTGAAATATGCAGCTCGCGCTCTCTTGTGAGAGTTGTATTGATCCCCTATTGGCTCCCGAAACTTCCCATAGCTTGCCAGATGATTCTGATGCACCACTGGCGCAATTTTTACATTCTAATCCCAATGATACTCACGAGAAGGATTTGAAGAATTCGTGTGCTTTGGTATGTGTCGATTTATCAGGGTTTCCTTTGATTTAATGATGATATCTTTCGTAATATGTTGCTTATGGTTTACTTCGCAGGCTTCACCAGTTTCGAATGCAATTCCCGTTTCTGCTGTTACATTTGCTGCTTCCCCACCCACAGAAATGGATGATGACGCACAAAGTGTTGCATTGGCACCTCAGACACCCTTAACCAGTACCACGCGAGAACGTGGAACTTCTTCAGAAGCTTCAGAAAGGTTCATGTCTAGGGCTTCAGCCTCACTTGTCACCTACTCCGCACCATCTTCCGTAGTTTCTAGTGATGCAGTGTCCGTGCCAGCTTCCAGTGCCCCACCACCACCACTACCAAATGCTTCAATGGGCGCACCTACTGAAGCAGTTGGCTTATCTAGTCAAATTACACGTCGTCCGTCAATCGATTCTAGCACTCATGCCGAGCCACCATCTCCCTCAACCTCCACTCGACAACTCAGTGCACCAATAACTCAAGAACAGGTTAATGCACCTGGATTACCTCATGTAGAGGAGATTGAGATAGCTAATTCCGCTCAGGATGATTTACCGGACCCACTTCGATCCCCACCCCTTATCAACCAACGTTTAATATCCCATGTCCCTCAGCCAATTACAATTTCAACATCTCAGGCATCTAGCATGGTAGCTCACCCACCTTCGCCCTCAATTTCTACCCCCGTGGAGAGATTCAGCTCGATGTCTGCTTTACTTCACCAAGATCCACCGACACCGTCCAACCCCCAGGGGCAACTACCTGATCCCAATGCAGCTCCTGCTCCTATATCAATTCCAGACATTAAACTTGAAGACTTGCCTATTGGCTGTTCATCGATAGAAAGAAACAGATCCGAGAATCTCAGTAATCTCAGTACTATCGGCCAAGCAACAACTTCACCAAAGATCGAACAATCTACATCATTAACAACGCCCCCTCCATCACCGAAACAAACAGATTCATTGATTGAAAAGAATTTACAAATTGTTGATCAGGTCAACTCGTTTCATGCAGATACTCATGTACCATGCTCAAATCAACCTCCTTCACCTTCTCTCAATACTCCTGCCCATCATTCAGATGCCGCTCAAGATGTTTCTTCACCCGATCATAACGTATCTATTGAACAACCCCATAAGCATTGTGATACAGTCTTGGAAAGTAAATATATAGAAATTAGTGTACACAATAATAAATCTCCCGTCCAACAAAATGATACTCTTAATGTGAGTCATTCACTCTCCTGTTGCTCATTCATCAATATATACTAATCGATCTGATTTCATTCATTTTTCATAGCTATCCGTTGAACCGCCTCTGGAAGCATCTGGAGAAGACGGAAAACAGTCTGATCTAACTGCACCTCGTATTGAAGCTCCTCTTGATTTTGTAAATATGGAACCGGACTCAAATGCCCACACAACTATTGACAACGTGTCAGATCATCATGTGGAGGTCAAGTTAGATCCGATCATTCAACTTACAGAAGCTCCTCGGGAAGACAAATCTCCCATAATTACTGACAATGACTGTAAGAAACCGGATAAATTAGAAGATTCAGCTCACTCTACTCCCTCAAAAGAAATTGAAACTAACGAGGGAGAGAAATTAGATCGTGAATCCCAGTTGAGAAAAATTCTTCGTCAACGTAGGACTTCCAATCAAAAGGCTCCTCAAACTGTTTTAGAGCCAAAGAATTCTAAAAAAAGAAAGGTGCAATCTCCGCACGCGAACAAAAACACAAATGTTGTGAAAAGAACTCGGGGCGGATTAAAAGGGGATGCCAATTCAGAAAATGAGGCTGAATCAAATCTCACCTCAGATGCTGCTAGTACTACTGAAGTTGAATTGAAGGACACTCCTATCCGAAGCATTCTCCCTCGTGCTGCAAAGCGATTATCGAATGTATCTAATCATAATCTAGCTCCACCAGGTAGATCTAGGAGTCCATTGAATTCAACAAGGACATCTGCTAGCCCGAGCCTTATTGCATCAAGTCCCATCAATCTTAATGTTTCTGAAGAATGTTCTATTTCAATCCAGGCTATTGAAGATGATAAGACTACACAAAAATCTCGGAAGATATCACCAAATAGCTCCGTATCGGTTGTAGTGCCATCTCTCAAGTTGGAAGACCGAATCCCAATGTTACGTCTCCATCAACATAACTCAAAAAGTTTATCTGTTTTATCGCAAGGTGATGATTATCCAAATGTTGAATCCTTCAAAAATGCTACTACTAGTACCCATGCGGATGATAAAGAGATTAAACCAGTTATGGGACGTGGAAATCGACGTAGACAATCTGAGATACATGAAGGACGCCAAATGCCAGCATCTTTGCCACCTGTTACTCGATCCCATTGCCACTTTATTAGATTAAAATTTAACAAAAATAGCCAAAATTCTGAGAGTTGTAAAAAAATTGATACATTCTTAATTCCACAATGTGCAACAGGTAATGAGGAGATAAAAATGAAGATGAAAGAATTAGATATAGTCGAAGAAGACAATTTGACAGTTGAAGAACAAAGTAGAGGAATCAGAATCGGACATGATGGTAAAAAACAATCATTAGAAAGATTTGATCATTCTAGTTTCTTGAGTCTAAAAGAAGAATATTTGAACTTTAGTGTTGATGAAGATACATTAAATATTTTAATTGAATTAGTTGGATTGTCTTTAATTCAAGAAGGACAAGTAGAAGCTTTATTACCAGAAGATTGTTTTAAACAATTTGATAATATAAATTATCTTTCAGTTAAGAAACGTCCAAGAACTCAATCAATTGACTCTTCTTCTACTTTACAACAACACTCTTCTAGTAGAAGATCTTCTCCTAGTTTCTTAAATGTTTCTAATCAACCTTCACCTAGATTTGATAAACGTCGAAAATCACATAACATGGATTCTTCATGAATTTCTTTCTCTTGTAAAAAAAAAGAAGAAGAAAAAGCTTTGTTCATTTTAAGTTTGTTTGTTTATTGTTCTTTTGCTTGTTTATTTCTTTTTTTTTTAACAAATTCAATGTTTTTACTTTATAACAAGATATAAAAGTTTTGCTACTTTTATTTTGCTTAGCTCTAACAAATTCAATGTTTTTACTTTATAACAAGATATAAAAGTTTTGCTACTTTTATTTTGCTTAGCTCTGTTTTATTTTTTTTATTTTTTACGAAAAAGGAATTTATAAATTTATCATCTTCAACTTGAACTTCATCAAATGAGCTCCTCCATTTTAACTGCCCTTGGTATTTCACCCACCGATGGTTTATCATCTCATGCTCTTTCCAATGCGGTTCGTCATCTCCATTAATCAGTTTCAATCTAAACCACTCACATGTTTTCTTTCAGATTTTGGCATCCTTTCAAAACTTGGGAATCAGCCCACAAGGTTAGTATAACAAATTACTTGGTTTTACAAATCAATAAATTCACTTTTAATCAATCAAACTCCATCACATTAGTTTTCCCCGATTTGGTTCCTCGACTTTCTCAGCTGTCAAATGATTTAGATCATGCCTACGCTCATCAAACTCGTTCAGCTCAGGATTTGGCTATTAGTTTTGATCAATTTTGTTAGTTTCTCATTCCATTTAATTCCTTTTTTTTTTTTTTTTTTTTTTTTTTTTTTTCATGACTTAGCATGTTGAATTTTAAAAAAAATAATTGTTAATAGATACCAATCGAAAGAAAGAGTATGAAGATATATCGGAAGAAATTCAAGTAAGTTCTCTCTCCCCATTATAATTTAAACCTTCTCAAACTTATTCTCGCTGTTCTTAATTTAATTTTGATTCATAAAGTCTAGTGGTAAACTATTGGATCTCTTATCAGAATTTTTAGCTCAATTTCAGGGTGATTTATCATCCGTCTCAACATCAATTTCTCAATTACAAGCTCGATCTAAGTTGATAGATAATAGATTAGAAGGACGTAGGTCACTTGAAAGTAAATTGAGACCATACATTACCAATACGGTCATACCACCTGAATTAATTTTAACTATTATGAATACTGAACCTGATGAAACTTGGCTACCAGCGATAGAACAACTTGAAATTAGATTAATCTCAATAAAAACTAGATCAATAAATGAAAAAGAAACCAATCAAACACTAGAAAAATTAGTAGAAAAATTAAAATTAAAAGCATCAGATAAAATAAGAAAATTTTTTATTGATTCATTTAATCCATTTCGTTTATCAATTTCTCCCAATTTACAAATTATTCAATCTTCATTTTTATTAAAATTTCAGTTTTTTTTTAGTTTTCTTCAACGTCATTCAGCACGTACGGCGCATGAAGTTCAAAAAGCATATACTGGTACAGCTATTTGGTATTTTGAAACTAGTTTTCGTCGTTATGTTAGAGCTTTAGAAAAAATTAAATCTAGAGGTTTCAATAAATTAGGTCTCTTGGGTGATTTACATTCGAGCGCAATAGTCTTAGATGGTTTAATCATCTCACAAGCTAAATTAAAAGGTAGTGATATAATTTTAGCACATATGGCCGATGATTCTTCCTTTGTATGTTTTCCTTCTTTCATTCATATATCATTAAAATTTCAATAAAATTAATTTGATTTTTTTTTTTTTTTTCATTTTTTAAATAGCATCAACCACCAGAGGCCTTGTTTAGGTCATTATCACTTGTAGTTATTGATAATGCACGCTCAGAATGGAGTTTTTTAAATCATTTCTTTGGTAAAGCTTCTTCAGAAACTGAACAAACTCAATCCAAACTTTTCTCTGGTACTAATAGATTAGATTCAAATTTAAATTCACCAGCACCTAGTTCTAGTTGTATAGTTAGAAAACAAAGTATTGCTAATAGTCTAGCTGATTCAGATAGTTTTATGACTGAATGTCAGAGTGAAATAAATTCAACTAGTACTTTTAATGATCATAAATCACAAACTGTTCTAGATTTAGTCTTTAAACAAATCATTGGACCCGTATTTGAATATCATAAGGTCAATTTCAATTTTTATCTTCTTATTTCAATTCCATTAACTGATTTCCAAAAAATTTATTTCTCTTAATGATTAGATATTCACGTCTAAATTATTATCTATGAATGATCTACCGGATACGAATAGTATTTATGCCATGATTCAATTAAATGAAGCTTTAATTTCATCGACAGGTACAACATGTACAACAATAGAAACGCATTTAATGGGAATAAAAATGCAATTATGGCCTATATTTCAAATTAGAATGAATCAAGAAATTCAAAGTTTAGATTTAATTAGTCAAAAATTAGTAAAATTAAGTGAAATAGAAATAAGATTAATTTGTAAAAAATACGTGAATTTATTTTCCACTATGATTGGAATGGAATTAAATGAAGAATTACAACAAGATGAAGAAGAAAGATTAATAAATGCAGATAAATCTAATGTTTCAAATCAATTAATTAAATTAAGACAAACTTTAATTTCATTAATTAATTATTTTTCAGATTCAAATCTTTCTAAAAATCAAATGATTAATTCTTTTTATCAAGAAATTCAAATTAATTTAACAGTAAGTTGGTGGTTTTTTGTTTTTTTTTATTTATTCTTTTTCTATTTAATCATTGTTTTTCTTTTCTTTTTTAGGCTTTTCCTTCTCATCAATCACGCTTTCAATCTGAAGTTGCTTTTTGGAGAGAAATGATTTGGCGCAGCAGATAAAACTATTATTTATTGTACAAGTGACATTTGAGTGACATTCAAGTAACATTTAATTAATAAAAAAAAATTAAAAAAAAATTAAAAAAAAATTAAAAAAAAATTAAAAAAAAAAAAAAAAAAATGACAAATTACCTTCCAACTGAATCTCGATATAATCATTTAAATACACTTTTTGATTGTAGAACTCGTGATCGTATACTTGGTTGTTCAATTTTAGTCATTGGTGCTGGTGGAATAGGTTGTGAATTACTTAAAAATTTAGTTTGTACTGGATTTGGTCAAATAACTGTGGTCAGTACTAAAAAATTTAATTTGTTTAATTGGATTTTTTAAAAAAAAATTAATTGGATTCCTTTTTTTTTTTTTTTTTTTTTTTAATTTTTTTTGGATACTGTTGATACATCAAATTTAAACCGACAATTCTTATTTCAAAAAAAACATGTCAAAAGACCTAAAGCATTAGTAAGTAATATATATATTCATTTTTTAATACGTATTATAAATTTACCTTGTTCAAATTCTGATTAGGTGGCTCGTGAAACCGCGTCTGCGTTTAATCCGAATGTGACTATACATGCTTTTCAAGATGATATAACACTTCCTCATTACGACCAAGCCTATTTTAAATCATTTGATCTAGTTTTGAATGCATTAGATAATCTTGCTGCCAGGAGACACGTTAACAAAATGTGTGTTATGACTAAAGTCCCACTTATTGAAAGTGGAACGGCAGGATACATTGGACAAGTTCAACCAATAAGACCTGTGAGATTTCATTCTTAAATCCTTTTTGTATAACATTATATTAATCCTAATAAGCTTTTCTCTTATTTAAGGGTGAAACAGAGTGCTATGATTGTCATCCAAAACCACTACCTAAAACTTTCCCAGTTTGTACCATTCGCTCAACTCCATCTACTTCAATTCATTGTATTGTTTGGGCAAAAAGTTATCTTTTCCCGTGAGTCTCTTGACATAATTTTTTTTACAACCTTGAATGAAATTTTTAAAAATCTATATATTTTAAATTTTTATGTTTAGACAACTGTTTGGTCCCGAAGACGAAAACGAAGGGGCTGATTTAGATGAAGCAGTCAAAAATGGAGAGAGCGGTTCGTGATCTTAATTTAAACATGACATTTTTTCCTCAAAACAGAAAAATTAATTTTATTTTTAAATTTATTTAGCACAAGAAATAGAAAATTTGAGGGCTGAAGTGAAAAAAATGAAAGAAATTAGAGCTCGTCTAGATTCACCTGATATAACTAAGATTGTATTCACAAAAGTATTTGAAGAAGATATTAATCGACTTTTGATGATGGAAGATATGTGGAAACATCGAACTGCACCCACTCCATTAAATTATGATGAAATCACTTCCTCATCTAAAAAAAATCAAAATACAAAAAATGATGAGATGAATAATAATTCAACTTCAAATGGAACTGGTTTAAAAGATCAACAATCTTTAAGTCTGAAAGACTCATTTGAATTGTTTTGCTCAAGGTTCACCTCTTAACTATTATAATGTTTTAAACATATTAAAATCCATTGTTGCATTATCTGATTTGATCCCTTTTTTTTCAAAAAAAAAAAAAAATAGTTTGGTAGCACTTGGAAAACGAATTCAATCCGATCCTACTCATGAAACTCTTCGTTGGGATAAAGATGATGATGATGCTTTAGATTTTGTCACTGCTGCTGCAAATTTAAGAGCGTCTATTTTTGGAATACCTCAAAAGACCCGATTTGAAGTAAAAGGTAAATCTTGAGTTTTTTTTTTTATATTGTTCATAAAAAAAAAAAAAAGGAAAGACTAATCTATTACAAAATGATTCAAAATTTCATTGCTAAATAGAAATGGCGGGAAATATAGTGTGTTTGATTTTTTACAATTTTTTTTTTTTTTTTTTTTACATTAATCTGACCATCTATGATTATATTAGATTCCAGCGATTGCAACCACCAATTCCGCCGTGGCTGCACTAATGATCTTTCAAGCCATCAGCATACTTTCCCGATTAAATTCCAGTGACAAGAACTCTACTGAGTGTGATATGATTACTGCCTGTCGACCTTGGTATAATAGATCTGCAGAACGAATTATTGTAGCAGGTAATATTGAACCACCTAATCCACATTGTGAAGTTTGTCAAGCAGTATATTCAACCGTTAGAATACGATCAGATTGTACTCTAAAAGAATTTATAAATTATACTCTTAAAGGTAAACTTTATAAAGATGATGATGAATCGATTACAATTCAAGAAGGTCATCGATTATTATTCGATCCAGATTTTACTGATAATAAATTAAAAAGTTTTAAAGAATTAAATTTATTTGATCCTTCTTCTGATCGAATTCTAAGAATTACAGATGAAGATGAAAAATTCGTTCCGATTTATTTCACTATTTCTAAAAAGTATGTCTTCTTCTTCTTCATTATTTTAATCAATTAAAGTAATCTAATTTCTTTTCATTATGACGATGATGATTAATATTATACAGTCCTCCAGAAGAAAACCAAAGGATATTAATTGAAGGATTACCAGATTCAATACCACTTAAACCAAAGTCAAAAGTATTAATAGATACAACACAAGGAAATAATAATTTATCAGATATAGAAGAAGTGATTATTATTAGAAATAATCAAATTTTAAATTCTAATTCATCAAATTTACAAAAAGAAAAACTTGATGAAATTATTTTAATTAATGATGATAATAATAATAATATTGTTGTTATTGAAGATGAGGATCAAAAGGATTCTTCTTCTAGACCTTGTAAAAAAATTAAACTTGATCATCACTCTGGTGACCTTGATAGTTCTAATCACGTTGTTCATGTCTTGGATTAAAAAATAAAAATAAATTAAATTGGAATTGAAATTACATGAACAAAAAGGGAAGGAAATTAGAATGAAATATTATTTTTATTTTTATTTTTTTACCTTTTTTTTTTGATACATCCATTTTATGTATGTACTTATTCTTAATTCACATTTAAAAAAGAAATATAGTTTTTTTTTTTTTTTCTTGGATCATTTTATTATTATTTTAATTGAGCAAAAAAAAAAAAAAACCTCAGTTGAGATAATCATAGTTATTTTTTTTTCTCTGAAGTGATGATGATGATGATAAGAATGTTTAATACATTTTAATAATTTTATTAAAAGAAATTAATATGTTTATTTTATTTTTTTTTAACTTCTAATTAAATTAGATAATAATGATTCAATTTCTTCACTTGATTTAACTTTTTCTAATGAAACTTGTTTTTCTATACCATATTCTTATTTTTTTTTTTTTTTTAAAAAAAAATAAAAAAATCACAATTTATGAGAAAAAAGAGATATGACGAAAAATAAAATAATCAGTTATTTATTTTTTCTAGTTTTTTATTATTTTTTTTATTTTAACTTACCGAATCTCGCTATTAATCTAGTCGGTGTACCTATACTTGATTCACGAAATAATATAGGTAAATCTGGATTAAATGATTTCATTAAATTATAATTTATTTTTATAAATGATTTTATTTCATTTGAATTATTTGGTGTAAAATGAAATCTAAAATAAAAAAATAAAATAAAAAATTATTATCAATTATGAATTTTATTTTTTTTATTCTTTTTTTATTATATTGACTAACCTAATTTCTTTAATCGTTGTTGGTAATCTTTGTCTGATTATTGATGCTGACATATTTTATTTATTTGTTTATTTTTTTTTTCTTTTCGTTTCTTTTTTATGTATTTATTTGACTCATGAATTCAAAGTGAGTGATTATTGTTCACCCCTGTCCCCTGTCCCCGACTTCCCCCTATGTATTATCATCTCATTCCGAATTCAGTCTAATTTGTACTACTTCACTTTTTTTATTTTTTAAAAGAATTTTTTTTACTTTTTTTTTTTTTGTTTATCCTAGATTAATCATAAAAATAAATAAAAATCAAATTATATAATAACTTCTTTTTTTTCTTTTTTGTGAAAGAAAGTTATTTTGTAGTTGTTTATAATATATATATATATATATGTATAAAATATAATTATAATTTTTTTTTTTTTTTTTTTTTAAAAAAAAAGAAAAAAAAAAAAAAATTGATCTTGTTGGTTTCAAAATTTTTTTTTTTTTTTTTCAAATTAAATATATCTGTTCATAAAATTCAATTTATTTTTTTTTACCTATTAATTATAAAAAAATCTTACAAAATATATCTCAAGTAAAAATAATAATGAAAAGTATATATAAAAGAATTAAAAATTGAATGAGACTGATTTATTGCTGAGAGAGGGTGTGGCACTGGTATGTGATAAAGTATTATTACTATAACATATTATTAAAGGTTTTTAAATGAATCAAAAAATTTAAATTATTTTTCAAATTGGTAAATTAGATGAGATCATTTCTGAATTATACTTACTATACTAAAGTTATCATACTTTTTTTTTTTTTTTTTAATTTTTGATTTTTTTTTTTTTTTTTTTTTTTTTTAATTTTTTTTTTTTGTAAAAAAAAAAAAAAAAAAAAAAAAGAAAATTATTTGAAGTATAAATCAGTTTTGAGAGTAGTTTCCTGATCTAATAAGAATTAAAAATTCAACAGATCATGTAAATTTCAGGCTTGAGTGTACATACATCATCAAGTAAGTGAGTATCAAGAAACAAAAATAAGATGAAAGCTTTAGGTTTGCATGCTAAATTAGTTATTGAGTGCAAAAAAAAAAAAAAATTCAACAGTTGTAAATTTCAGGCTTGAGAGGTCATCATCAAGTAGGCAAGTATCAAGAAAATAAAAAATTCATGAAGAATTCAGGTTTCACAATAAATTAAGTGACACCAAGAGTATCACATGACTAAGAAGACCAAAAAAAAAAAAAAAAACAATCATCATCATCCAGAAAAAAGTTAAAAGGAAAAAAAAAAAAAAAACCAAATTATTACTTGAAAAAACACTTTTGTTTGGTCAGTATAGTGTTTTTTGTCTCAAGTACTTCAGCCATTCTCATACCAGATCAAATTAAGTCATAAATAATCTTTGCTTTCATCATAATGTGTGAGGAGCTAACTTGTTGGAATTTGGTCCTCATGACCACTCAACAATTTATTGATTATGCAAGTTTTTCTCAAAAAAGATATATTTTTTTGTTTCAAGTAAAATAGTTCAATAAAAATAATAAAGAATTAGAATAAAGATCAAATATTTAAAAATAGGTAAGAATTGCAGTAGTATGTGTCTTGTAGTCATTGAACCCTGATCATCAGTAGTCAATATTATCCTTGAGAAATATTTTTTAGATTTTTATTTTATTTTTATTTTTATTGTTTGGTAACTAAGTAGTTAGAACTAACAATCCTAATTACATTGTGAAGAAAAAATAATCAAGTAGTAAGATTAAACCTGTAT
>JNCO01002241.1:0-19535 GCA_000785685.1 Uromyces viciae-fabae
AAGAAAAGCTTTGTTCAATTGCATTGCAGCCAGGTCATCATCATCATCATCCATCATGAAATTGATTACTTGGTTGTGATGGCTCATTCTGTGGATAATGAAATAATGCAAAAAAAAAATAAAAAAAATTATCTACAAAAAATTATCAAAAAAAAAATCAACATTTTTCAGCAGAAAGTCAAGAAAAAAAAAAAATAAGCAAGATTTCCCAGAAGAAAGTCAAAAAAAAAAACATACATGTCAATTAATATAAATTTCTTGTTGTGGTGTGGTATAGTTGCTCCAGACACCAGAGATGCTAGGTGTGCGGAGGTAGCGGAATGTGTCGGAGGTGCTATCGGGGTCGCGGAATCGCCCGGATAGCTATCGACCCTGCTATCTTTAGACAGTCCGCTGCAGGGCTCCTGGTGACAGAGGGGTGACAGGCTGTGAAATGCCGTGGCAGGCCGCTATCGGCGACCTGATCCACCCCCAGTCAGTGCACAAGTGCGGGTATTTGGGTAGGCCTGAGCCCCGTTTACAACCACCCGGGGCATGTCCCGGGTGGTTCCCGCGGGGTACGGTCTACCGTGCCAGGAGGGGCAATTCCCGATAACCCCCCGGGTGGTTTTGCAGGGGGGGGAGGCCGAGGGAGGCGGGCAATATTGTATTTTTTGTTATTAACTGATGAAGAATAAACAATAAGATAGAAACATGAAAAAGATAAAAAAATATGTATAAAAGAATTAAAAAAAAAAAAGATAAAAAAAACATGAAAAAAGATGAAAAAAAATATAGTAAAAAAAAAAATGAAAAAATTTGTTCACAAGCAACCCACATTGTGTATTGTGATTGTTTGATTTGATTTTCAATTCTTTCTCTATTTAAAATCCAATCCCATGTTTATTTTTTTCCCATGTTTCTTGTGTATGTATTTTTTTTTTTTAGATAAATCAATTAATAATATTACATCAAAAAGAGATGGTCCAAACTTTTGATACCATTGTTTGACACAAGTAAGCTCTTGCACAGTGTGTGGCTCTAGCAAAGCTTGATCCCAAGTAGTAATATGGCAAACTTTTGAGAAAACCCGCTCAGAGGGGGCGCTGGTGGCAGGGACACCACAAAAAAACCTGCCATTCTTTCCAGTGTTGGGAAAGTTTGCTGTTGACTTAGCCAGTAAGCAAGGATGTTTGTTTCTTTTGGTTCAACATCCTGTTGCAGATACCTTGCAATTTCATCCTCCAGTTTGTTGGATTTTTCAACTACACGGAAAAGTTCATTGTCGAATTGATTGACCGCCGGTTGTTTGGACTTGCTTTGTTTTTTCTGATTACTATTGTTTATTTGGCTTTTGTCACTGGTGTCCTGTGTTATATAAAATTTCTTTGCTTGAGTTATGAAAGTGAGTTGAATATCTTCTATTGAATAAGAGCAATTTTGCTCAATGATGCCAATTTGGGATTTCCAGAAGTGCATTTTGAAGCAAGGATCAATTATCATTGCACAGATATATATGGGCTTTTTCAGAGCTGACTGGAGATACTGATTGAGCTTGTAAAACATTTTTCTGGCTGGCTCAATAAGCTGGCCTTGATTGTAAAGACCATTTTGAATCACCGCAAGACGCTTGATAAGAATTAAATATATCAGCAGGGCCAAGTTCAAAGTGGGATATTTGGAGCCGCACAGAAGCTCTGTTGCTGCACTCAACGGATCAAGAATTGATGTGATGTGGGTGGCTTGTTCCCATTCTTCATCATCAAGGGCATACCTGTGACAATCCGGGTTATCTGAGAAAAAATGGTTATATGACTTCTTGAGGGTCATAGCTTGTTGGAACATGTGGTGAGTGGAACTCCATTTTTTCTCGACGTCTAGTATTGGAACAATTATTTTTTCTTGATACTCTTCAGGTTGGATAAAGCAAACGGTTTGTGAAAAACTCTCTTGTCGCTGTGGTGATCCCCGAACAAAGACACTGAAGCCATGTATGCGCTTTAAAAACGTCTTCAAGTTGACATGTAGCCCGCTAGGTTTGTTAGTAAGGACTTGGAGATCCATCATCAACGTTGGAAGCTCTTGCTCCTTGTCGTCCTTTTCAATCAAGCCAAAAGTTGACAACGCCGATTTAGCCGCAAGGTTGATGATGTGGGCAACACATCCCAGTAGATGTGTTTTTGCATCGAACAAGGGGATTTCCTTCTCAATCCAGTCCGCCATTTTATTGTTTGTCAATGTATTATCTGCAGTGATGCTATGGAGCTGATTAGTACAATCAAATTTGTCCAAAACCTTCCGGAACAATTCTGAAAAATTTTCACCTGAATGGACCCCTAGAAATCATGAACGTTACCAAAAAAACAATAAAAGTAAATAAATTAGTAACATTTCAAAGAAACAAGCACGATAAATTAAAGAAACAATAAATGTTCAAAAAAAATCAATAGTAAAAAAGTAAAAAAAAAATTAATGGATCAAATTAGAAAATAGAGAAGATTGCAAGAATATCTTACCAATAACATGAGGAATACCAAGAGTGATCTCTTTCATCTGATATTTTTCATCTACAAAATGGGCAGTGACTGCCATGAAAGCTGTTTGATTCTTTGAGGTCCAGGCATCAGTTGTAAACGAGAGATAAGGTTGAGTTTTCAAGTAATCTTCCTTAATTTTTTCACTGGTGCAAATGTATATGGTTGTGAGATGAGAGGCTATTGCATGCCTCTTACATAGCAGAAATTCTGCTTGATCGTTGAGAAGGACTAAAAGGTGGAGGAAAGATTTTTTTTTCAACAAGGGAAAAGGACAGGTTGCACTCGGCTAGGAATAAAACAATGGCACTCTTGAGTGATTTTGCTGTAAGTTAATGTCGCTTGACCAATTTTGACGTCTTGAGGTAGGCGCCCAAGCTATACACCCCCACCGGTTTGGGTCTTTTTGGGTCTATTAGGTTATGAATCCGGCTCAGATGCTTGTGGTACTTCTTTGTGCTACCCGTCCGGTCTTTCTTCAGGACAGAGCCCAAAATTTTGCCATTCTTGAGATGGACTTGGCAAACCGCAAACTCAGGATCATTGGAATCTTCAAAATGTGTCCATATCCAGCTGCGTTTTGGTTGGCTGGATGCATTTGTTGCACTGGGAGTAGAGGCAGTGGATTGGATGGTACTTCTATATTTATCATTATCCTGATCTGACGACAAATCCGAGATCTCCACGTATGATGCAACTTGACTGGCACTGGAAGTAGGAGCGGAAACCAACGAAGATAGTGATGAGGTAGACTTTTTCCTTCCTTTTTTTTTCTGCATTTCTAATATTTTGACTAGGAACCCAAACAAGTATAATAATATATCAATTTAATACTTGAACATTAAATAAATAATGAAACAAAAATTGAAGAAAATGATTAGAAAAACTTACCTAAAAAAAAAAAGGATCAAGATTGGCCAATTGGAAGGGATGAGTTAAAACCGATTGTAGTAGTAGAGCCGTAGCAAAAGGCGTTGTAGAGTAAGAGGTGAATAATAAAATTGAGAAGTTAAAAATATGATTTTTTGGAGTCTTATCAGGGTATGACCGTGAGTCCCCGGGTAATTTTTGGGACAGGTCACGGGGGGCCCAAAACTTGTCCTGAATGCCCCAGGGCTCACCCCTATATTTGGGGCACTCTCTGATTTCTCTGAGAGCTCCAGAATAAGCCACTTTTACCACTTTGTTTTTTTTTTTTTTTCACCCAGTCAAACTCCTCCCTCACTCCCCCTTCCACCCCTCATCACCCCTCACCAAAAATCCCTCTATTTCCATCACCTGCACCTCCCCAAGCTTTCCATTCACTCTATGATGGTCAATATCTTCATTTCTTTTGTCTTCCAATTTGTACTTATGTCCAGAATTTTTTTTTTTCTTTCTACTTATGTGTTTTCAAAATGAGTTATAAAAGTATCATTCCTGCCTGCATCTCTCGCAAGTTAAGCTCTTTTTCATGTTGGGTGAAATCGATGGTCACCATTGAAATAAATTTATTTTAATACCTTAAAAAGCATCAACTATGAAAGCTTTAGATATCTTAAAAACACCACCCAAAAAGCAAGAGATCAACTATAGAAGCGAGTGTTAAGTAGACAAGCAAGAGAGAGATAAATCATCAAAACTATGACTATGAGTAGAGCTACAAGAAAGACTATCTCTTGATTGAGTCTTTTCTTTTTTACCATAATAAATTGTATCATTTGTTCATATCATTTCTGCTTTTTTTGTGAGTTAAACTTTTTTAGTTTTTGGGTGACACATGATAGTCAGCTATCTTCATCCATTGAACTTGAAATTTAACATTAAATCTCATATAAATCAACTATATCACAGCAAGAGAGAACTAGAAAAGTGAGAAAGAACTAGCAAGCCAAGAGAGAATTGATAAATTGGTAAGTGAGAGAGAGCTAGAAAAGTGAGAAGTATCATCAAAACAACAACAACAGTTGCAGCAAGCAAGAGACAGTTGCAGAAAGCAAGATCCTTGTGACTATGTAAGCAATAAAAAGGCAATTTTTAATTCCACATGGCTTCAATTTTATTCTTATTATTCTTAAATGTTGTGCCATACATAAAACCATTGAGATGAGTTAATTAGAATAGCAATCCATCCACTTATTTTAGTACAAGATCAATTAAAAATGATGGTGGCATTTCATAACTTTTCAGAAAGAGTAAAAAAAGAGGAGGGAAACATCATTGCTGGCTTCAATTCTGATTGTTGGGGGATGTGGTATCAATGTTTGTTGCTGGGCCATCAGAAGATGATTCTTCACCATTAACGGGTTCTTCATCCTCTTTGAGACAAATTAATTTCAACCACTTATTGTAAAGAGCCTCCAAAATTAGATTCACTGTGGAGTTTGTCATGGATCTCTTGGGAATATCAAAGAAAGACTTTTTAACGTAATTTGCCTGTGGATCTATGATCAATTGAAGGTTCCACTGTTTCAGCTTTGCAAGTGCCCCACCCTTAGCACTGGAAGGCCATCCACCTGCCTGAGTGTGACCCAAGCCCTCATCTAAACATGCACAACCCCATCAAATGAGAATAGTCGGCTTAAAACTTCTGGAATCTTCAACAATTATCCTCTCACTAGCAAAACTTCCGGCTCAATTCAATCACCTCAAAAAGTCAGACAATTATAAAGGACAAAACTCTGAATTTCTGTTGAAGAAGCTTCTGCAAGATGCCGCTCAAAATAAAATGGCCGACTCAAAGGATCAAGACATAACTGATCTAGTAACTCTTCAATCACTACAGATGTCTCGATTACCTCCTTGTTCACACTTTAACCGTTCCGGTCATAGTGAAAATAGATGTTGGGACAAGCATCCCGAGCTTGCTGCAAAGCAAAATCAAAAACTCCAAATTTCTGTTGAAGAAGCTTCTTCAAGATGCCGCTCAAAACAAAATGGCCGACTCAAAAGATCAAGACATAACTGATCTAGTACTGTCAGGCTTCGTGATGCCAGGGTCTGAATACCCTTTAGCTACACAAGCTGCAAAGTGCTGGGAAATAGTCTGGGGACTAATTTCCACCGTTGGTTTGGTGTTAATTTTTAATATAAAATTAACAGAGGGGCCAGCTAAGCTGGGGTTGTTTAACCCTCTGTGTAATTTAGGGGCAAGGAAAGGATTCCTGGGGTAGTTTAACCCTTTTAAGTTGAGAGCCAACTTGGATCTGGGGCCTGATGAATCATCAGGGGTGGTTAAACCCAGATTTACCACAAAGTGGTGAGAAGAATGAGGGTTTCTGGGTCAAACCTATTGGCCCAGAGACTTACCTGGAGGGGGGGTACGGCGCAGAAGAGTTCTGAAGGGGATCTTGGCGTCGTGGTGAGATGGGAGGGCGCTGTTGGAGTTCTGAAGGGGATCCTAGAGTGCAGGTGAGAGTGGATCTGATATCTTAGGTGCTAAAAAGTGACTGATTGTGGAGTAACTGTGTAAAGCTGGGTAAAGATGACGATGGGCATTGGTAGGAGGGATGAGAGTCCTCCTTATATAACATTTCCAATCCCTAGGGCGTACAGGATAACCACAAGTTGGCAGGAATTGGGGTTATCACGTTTTTGAGCGCTTTTTGCCTTGTTCCTGTATTTTTTATTCAGTACTGGCTAGACCAGTACTGGGTATTTTTCCCGTGATCAGTAACCTCTGAGGTCCTTGGGATTAATCTGGTATCCTTGGGGCTTTATTGGTTTGGCCAGGATAAATGGTGGAATGTAATCTGTATTGCTACCAGTGCAATACAGCTGTTTTCCTTTGAACCAAGTGTTTGGTCACGCCTCAGGTCTTGTAACTGTATTCCTGGTTAGTTCACCGTGTGAACATGTGTTGACAATTGTTTGGGGTTCTCTGAGATCATTTTGAATGATACAGATACTCCACAAACTTGTGCTATAGCTGTAATGAGGCTTGGAGACCGTGTGCTTTCCATCTTACCTCATGTTTGGTCAAGCCCTAGGTTATGTCACATACAGGGGCTTTACATTTTAGTTAATTTCACCGTGTGTAACATTTGGATATGTAACTTTCTTGCAATGTAACAAGACATATGTAAATATCCTGTATTTAGCAGTATTCTTGTTTTGCATTAACTGTATGGTCCCAACTTCTAAACTAAGCATAAATCCGCTATTTTGCATGTATTTGTGACTTAGTCCATAGTTTACCTCACCTATATACATATCCATAATATGTATCAATAGTTATTTACATATAAACATGGTTTTAACCAGTGTTGTGTTGGTTTCTGCCCAGTTATGGAAAAAAGGGTTAAGGAGTGGGAATTTGGGGGTCCCTCCAGTGAGTGACCCTAGGTTATTTTTCATGGGGAGTTCATTTATGCAATAATATTTATATTATTCCTACTTCTTAATATAGGATTAATTATTTTATTGTTTTATAATGATATTTTTGGTTATAAAAATATTATCAATTTTTGTTCTGCTATTTTGTTAGTTGGCTCTAACATAGTAGCCAGCTGACAAGTACCTCTTCAATCACTACACATGTCTCGATTACCTCCTCGTTCACACTGTAACCGTTCCTGTCATAGTGAAAATAGATGTTGGGACAAGCATCCTGAGCTCGCTCCAAAGCAAAATTAGTCGACCAAAAATGAATCGGAAACAAAGGAATCTCATTACTTTTCCTTTTGAACAATTGATCAATTTTCAACCCAACTTAGCTTTTTCCTTGTTTCATCAGTCTTGAAAACTAATAATAATAAAAATTTATATATATATACATTCAATAACTTAAAAAAAAAAAATTCCTTTCTTCTTCATCAAGTTGTTCCTCATTAAAAAAATAAAAATAAAAAATAAAACAAATATATATAAAAAAAAAATAAGAATATAGCTATTATTAGTCTCATCTTAGTTTCTTTTCACTTGTTCCAGTCAAGGGGGTGTGTTGAAATTCTAGAGTCAAATTCATGACTGCAACTTGTTCAAGAATACATTTCTCAGTCTCAGGTTATTTTCCTCAAGTCTCAAGTATTTTCTCATAATATTAGTTAAATGTTAGTTACATTTCCAGTATAAAGTAGTCACAATAAGATAGTTTCTTATTTTTAAATCAGTAGTCATATTTGTTAGTTACAAATATTAGTAAATTTAGTATGAGATAGTTTCTCATAGTCAAGTTTAGTAAAGATATGTTAGTTACATATTGGTTAGTCAGTTTAGAGATATGTTTCACACAGTAGTCAGTGCTTCTAGTTGAAGCATAGTTTTAGTTCTTCTATTTGAAGAGAGTTTAGTTTAAGTCAAGTCAAATTGAATATAATCATTATTAGTTTTATTCACCCACAAGTGTGAGATGTTGTAACTACTATAAGTTTGGTAGTATGATATGTCGTAATAAAAACATTGATTCATAAAAACCTTCTCCCTCTTCTTCATTAAATCCCTGAGTCAATCCAAGTGCCTCACAAACACTTGATCTCCCCAATCTTCTTCAAACTCAAGTCATTCCTACCCAAGCTCAGTCAATAGAGCATTCAGCTGCTCCCGGAAATTTTTCTCCTCAAAATATCTTGAAACTTTCAAGTCCAAAAATCTTCAGAAATGACTTACTTGGGTCAAACAATCTACAAGCTTCAGGTGAATAGCGAAAAAAATTATTGAATCAATTGGGCCCTCACATTTTGGTGTATGCCCCCACCCACTTGAACAGAAGTGATGAGTAAATCTTACGCTTCATTGCCATCATTTGAATTGCCTTCTGGTATTCAAGAGTGATATCCTTCAATTCGTCCTTCATTTGCTCGTTAAACGCTTGGATTTGTTGAACAGACTGTGATCTACAATGCGCAAGTCTTCAAAGTTTGCTTCACTCATGCCGGCCAAAACATTGGGAGGAACTCCAGCTTCATCATAATTGTTTTAGCTGTGTTCCTGGGAGGTCCCGTGGGTCAAAAAAGTTGCTGTTCCATTGTTTTGGCTATCATTAACAGTCACAGATTTGGTCTGAGGGTTGATTGAACTTGGTTTAGTTTCCTTGCATCGTTTTTTCTTTCTAGTGCTTTGATTTTTATGGTTTGATGGGTCTTCTTGAAAGGAATTTTGGATAAGGGTCTCTGGATTGAACAGTGGCAGTGGTTGGGCTGCAGGGGTAGACTGAAATTTTGAGATTGAGCTATCAAAACCCAAAGTTTGTGGGTTGGAAATTTCAGCTTGATGATCTAGATATGTGTTCTGACTCAGCTGACTAGTGGGGGGACCAGTAAGATAATGCATCAATTGATACGAAGCTGTTGTAAAAAAGACTGAAGACCCGGAAATCCCTCCTTGTTCAAGGTAATTAAAGTAGTTGCTTCTGGCCATCTCCTCGACCTGATACATCAAATGGTGGTTTGCCTAGTTGTTGTGTGAGTTCTTCCAAATCTACACAAGAAATGCAAAAACCTTGCAACAGGGGACTAAAATATTTGAGCATATCAAGTTTTTAAAGAGTTGATTCCAGTGATATTTTTGTTCAAAATTTCAAAGGATGAAAAACTTACTATGGGAATTAAAATAACTAAGATAAATCTATGGAATTGTCCAGTCCAGTAAAGTTGCTGCTATGTTATTGCTTCAAGAATATAGAGGTTTTGGCAAGTCAACTCCCCTATTTTTGCATTTATTGCGTTAAAATTCAAAATACAAATTAGAAATATAAAAAACTTACAAATTTATTTCAAATAATAATATTGATTTATTTAGATATTGATTCCGTTAATGTTGCTGTAATTTCCTCAAACCAGAAACACAAACAACTTACAGTCGGGATTTTGCTTTGAGATCCAAACTGGATAGAAGGGGATATGATAAGCTATCAAGATGTGCAAACATCATCTTTGGTAATTTTAGTGTTATCTCCTCCAAATTAAAAATGAACGTATGATAAACTGAAAAATTACATTCAGACGATTTGGAATACATCTATATGGCAGTTTCAATCATTCTGGATGTCAAAGATCCTTTCAAAATCAAAAGTATACTCAATTGTTCATACACGTGGTATGATCAATTGACACATTAATATGGTGTGATAAGCACCGGTGGTGATAAGTTTGTATACAAAAATATCAATCAAATGATCCTATTATATCAATCAAATACGATGACCCTGAGTGGATATGTTGACAAGTCACATATCCCCTCCTTGGGCGACATTGCTCACCACCAGCAACACCGCCAATCGGATATGAACCAAAGGGCCAAATATCCAATTGGCTGATGAATTTTAGGGAACAGAAAAATATATAAGGAGGGGCCAACACCGCTCAAGTTATTGGCACCCCACCACTTTTGTACCATGTCCAACTATTCGGACTACAATAGTTCTGAGATATCCTTTGAGACACAATCAGTGCACAAAATCCGACTAAACTTCATATTCCAAATTGAGTAACAAGCCAAAAGAGAAGCCAAAAGATAAAGAAGAGAAATAAGAAAAAGAGAAAGAAGACAACACAGAAATAAAAAGAGAAGAGAGCGGGCAAGGGCCCACCGTCTAATGCAAGTGGTTCAATCCACTTGGTAGGTGTTTCCCTTCCATGGGGTAATGTTATTGAAACTGAATGACTATTAAACTCTTAATTGTTTCAGATTTTTCCCCCTTCTCCATCATGTTTTTTCATCCACAAAACTATGAATCAACGTTGGTATTAAGTTTAATCATACAAAAATAATAATTGAGACAAAGATTTTGATGTTTTTTATATTTTGAATATTAAGGGTCATCAACAAAAAGGAGAAATATTTTATTTGGATTATCTTGTCCTGATCTTTTTGGTCCATATGTGTATTTTTTGTCATAAATTTTCTTTTGACATAACATTTTGAAATGGACCAAAGATAAATATCATCCATTTAAATCATCTGAGACATTGTGTTTGTAATTCATACAGAAAAGTAGTTCAAAAATTTTTGCATCCTTTATTTAAACAAACATTTTTAACGTCAAAGAAATCTCCCTCAAAAGTTTTTGTCACTACATTATTTTGAAGTTCACATAAATATAAAACATAATAATGATGTTGAACATGAAACTACCATGACAATCATCTTTTGAATACATGTAACAAACAAGAGTTGAATTGTGTGGATTTAAAGAATATTTCAGAGGGGGGGTTTGAGTGATGGGTTGAGGATGAAGACTTCAAATAAGGGTTAAAGAAGGTCAAGAATAAATATTATACAGTTTGTTTGAATAAGATTGGAGCGGTGTTGATGGAGTTGTGTGTGAAATATTTTAAAAGTGGAGTTTTAAAATAAATAAGATTTCTGTGAGAGCTGTAGTAGCTGCAGCTATATCTCTATTGCCTAAAGGCCGTGATACAGCTGAAACAATGTTTAATTTATTATCAACAAGGCTAATATATTAGATTAATTCTTGGCTACTTCTAAAAAGAAGTCTATCACATGGTATTCCAACCGTGGAGCCCCTCTGTTGCTCTAGCATCAATGGGGGAGGTTGGTGAGGTTAACCTCTACCAAGCTGATAGCTAGTTATAGTATTTTATTTAACTAAGTACTATAGCTAGTTTTATGGCACTGTCCTCTGCCAGGGAGGAGTTGAGAGCCTAGTAGGGTTTAAGAGAGAAAGAGTGGGTGTGTTAAGACTTACCTTGGATTCTTTAAAGTGATTTGTCAGCTTGCTAAAAATGTTGAGTAAGCCAACATATGTAACATTGAAAGAAGGATTTTTTAACATTTGAATAAAAAAATTTTAAATATAATTTTATCATTATTTTTATGTATAAATACAAAAATAAGACAAAAATATATATTAAAATAAAAATATCAAAAATAGAACATGAATTCATTATGAAAAATATATATATTACAAAAATATAATAAATATGAAAAAACAATGCAAAAACCTATTTTTTATTTAATAACTTTTTTATTATTAAGAAAAAGTAAAATATTATTAAATTTTTGGAATCCTTGGTCAAAAAATAACTAGGGTCACTCAGCTAAGTTATACTTGAAAAATGACCCCTTATATTTTTAAATAATTATCATAGAAAAAATAATTTATTTTAACCAAAATGCTTATAACAGCCTGTATGCGCACAAAACTAGGTAATGCATACAGGCGTAGTAATTCCTTAACTAAAAATAACCTTGATTTTGAAGTGTGGTGTATATTTTAGAAGTTATGTGCATATTTGTATTAATGTCAAAATACGCGGGAAGCTTACATAAGCTTAAGAAATGTCTTTACTAAATAAAGCGCGCGGGTTTTGGACTGATTACATAATCCTGTTACCAGAATTGGACGTTCTACAGCCAATTGACAGGAAAGGCCCGCACTTTTGGACGGGCTAAAAACCTCTTGAATTCAAATCAGGACATTGTACATAAAAGAGCTGTTTTGACAGATTCTAAAAATCCTGGAGCATGAAATAGTTATGCCCAAAGGACGAGATTATTTTTCCCTTGAAGAACAGATCCTGTTCTACTAAGGAAAAATACTCAGAACACAAATACATAAAAAAAAACTTTGAAATATGAATTTTAGAAAAAATACATAATGACTATTATGTCATTAAAAGTTCCCACTGCCACTGCTCTTTCAATTTTAGTAATAAAAATACATAAAAAATATTTTTAGAGATCTAACCTGATATATGTGCCGGGATAAAACTCTTGTCCATAGATCTGTTACCAAACAAAAGATCCCAGGCCGTCATCATTACCTAAAATAGTACCAAAAAGCCATGCCGTCATGAGAACTCTACACCCAGCTTCTAGGACGCTCCAAGAGCTCCAGAAAATTATAAATAGAGCTTCTCTCTCCGCTCTTTTAATCACCATCACTTACTTAGCATTACAACATATTTACATATATAATCTTACCCTTCAAATAGCGTTAAAAATCAGTAAATAGTAATCCAGTATTAGGTCAAAATTCTACTAGTAAGTTTTTAACAGAAAAGTTAATTGAACACTCCTGTTATAATCTGGTCCTACTTGTTATCTTCGTGGTAAGTCTTTTAGATTAGAAAATTTAAAAGAATTACTGAAAAATGGGCTATACCTAAGCACCCCTGATTATCAGGCCCCAGTATATTTAAGGGCATTAAAACACCCCAGTATATCTGGCCCCTTCCCCCCCAAACAGAGGGAAATTTGAAGCACCCCTGCGTAGCAGGCCCCTCTGTATAAAAAATGAATAAAATATTAATTAAAACCAAACCCAAAAAATAAAATAAATATAAAAGCCATCTTTTTGAGATTATATATATCTCTTTTCATATTTGAACATTGTGTAGCTAGAAGAGTACCAGCTCTTGGCATCACAGCTGCTTACATAATCAATAAAGTATACAAGTATTTTAGTCTAATTTTTCTCTGTCTGTACTGAGAGCACGCTTGTGAGATGTCTATTTATAGTATTATTTATAGCAAGGGCGCTCTTAGTAAAAATGGTTGGGGTTGTTGAATCCCAATAAAACATCCATATGAAGATTTCCAGCAAGTGTGGAATCTTCAAAGGAATTTATTTGATTGTCAAGGGTAAATTAATGTATTATGGGATCATCAATTTACCCTTGTACTGAAAAAATTATGAAAATAGAATGAGAGGAAAATATTCCATGCTTTCAAGGAGACTTTCCTGAAAGTGTAATTTTTCTTATTTTTTCAAAAAATTTAATATATTTTATAATTGTTTCAAGAGTCAGATTTGAACCTGTTCTTGATACAGTATATTCTTTAAAGTTTGAAGTTGATTCTGTTAACCATTAACACAGCCCGCAGCCAGCTGATGTTTTTTTTTTTTCATTGCGGTGATGTTTTGCATATGTAGTATGCATGTTCATTACCACAGGTCTAACATCAGCTCAGCAGAATTACATCATCTGCCACAATCACATCATCTGTTTACAAAAGCACAGTCACTCATCCAGATTGTGCTGAATCAGATCTTCCAAAGTTCAAATGCAAGAAAAGAAAAGGAACTAAAACAAAGCAAACATTTATATGCATGCATGCCAAACAGCTATGATTATCTGTTGTACATGCGTCCAAACTTCAAACATCTTGCTCTTGAATCCTTGATCAGTCGCCTTGATTAGTATATGCAGACTCCAGTATAAATGTAGATAACACTATCGGCTCAAATTTGATCCACTCACAAAGTTCTGCTCCACCAAATCTCTTCACATTTTTTGTTTGAAAATTCTACTTGAATACCTATCTACAACAAACTTCCAAACCGCCAAACCACCCATTCTACCCTCTTCATAACCCGCAAAATCTAAAATGGACTTCATGTCACAAGTTCAAGCTGCCGTCTCTGCAGCGCTGGCCCAAAAAAAGGAACAGTTTCATGCTCAGCTTGCAACAAGAGATGAACAGATTGCGCAGCTCATGTCCCAAATAGAGCTGAATCAACAACCAAAGAAAAAGAACCCCCCTAAAATTCCCACCAAGACCAGTGTAGTTCCCCGCCAAGCTAGTAGTAGTCGTCCCAGTCAAAGCCAAAGTCACCCCGCGGAAGACAGGTAAATCCAACCAAACTCCCTCCAAGAAGAAACCAGTAAACCAACAACAACATTCTGTGACCCCCAAAACTGCGTCACCCAAAGGAAACCCCAAAAAAATGACCATGAAAGATGTGCCGGAATCGTTTTTGAGTACCAGAGTAAGTGCAAACATTTTGAGAGTCATCCAATTAATTTCCGCACTAACAATCGATGGCTTGCTTTCCATTTTAGAATGCACTGTACATCCACATCAAAATATTGTGGAACATGTTGGTGCATCAAACCATCCCACCTGCCCCCAATCCAGCAACATTGAACGAATTCAACTCCCGTTTTGCCTCAGCGGACGATATCAAAGCAACTCTTGATAACAAAAGGTCACCCCCCCTCATCAATCCAAGCAGGGTGTTCACCCTAAAAGATTTGAGGCTTGGACGCAGGCAGATTGGAAAGGGAATAGTCCACCTTGAAAAGTTCTTTGTTGACTCTACTCGCGCTACTCTTGCCCGCCTTGGCATTCGTACTTGGGCACCTGACCTTGATGATCAACCCGGTTTGCTCTTCAAGGAAGCCTGCCAACAGGCATCCCTCAAGACTTTCAGCCAAATTACCATATCTGGTGCTTACAATTATGTCAATGCCAATTTGGCCTACGCCCGGGATCTCTCATTACTCATCCCGGCATACAATCACTATGTACATTCCCTCCAAGCCACCCAATATGCAAGAGAAAAGAAGGAAGATGGAAAATTCCAAAAAGAGGAAGAGAGGAAGGTAATCTCCACGGCCCACAAATGTGTAAGTAGATTTAATGTTTGCATTCCATGAGGCTGAGATTTTGCTAACTCCAAAAACAGTTATGTACTGCCCGATCCAATTTCCCAAGGGCCCAAAATTTTCCAAAGAGGTACCAGATCCTTATGGAGGACCATCACGCTCATAGTGATGATGAATATGACGCCAAAGAAGAGGCTTACATCATCAAGACTCTACCCTATCAATCCAAAAACACAACAAAGTTCTTTTGTCGCCTTGATGATGTTATGAAGAAGGCTGATTGGCTACTTAAAAGACGTGTCCAACGTCGTAAATGCATTGTTCCCTGTGACCCAATACCTTCCATCTTTACCAAACCCCCACAAGGACTTCCTCTCAACTATTATGATCCAGATTGGTTCAACAATTTATTGCCTCAGCAAAGGATTGACATCGCCGACTCTCACAGCGTTATGTTCTTACCTGATGCTTCACATTCATTAATGGGACGCAGGCTGCCAGAAGAGAAATTGAGCAACAAAAGATTCACAGCTCAATTTTGGGATGATCTATCTAAGCCGTATGATCTCAAGCACAAAATTCCAAACAAGCCCAACAGTGATGATGAAGACAACAATCCGTCAGAAAAAAGCTGCCCTGGAGGAAAAATTGACGTGAATGATCCTAGTGGAGAAGATGAGGAAGAGGCTGATGAGGAGGAAATGGAAGAGGATAATGAGTTCATTGATGATATGGAAGCCAACAACAATGAAGATGATGCCAATGAATATGTCCACGACTCAGACAAAGAGGCTCGTGCGGGTAGGTATGATGCAATGTTTTTAGATGAGGACGTTTGGTGATGGTGGTGTGAAAGGTTCATTTAAAAAAGGGAAAAAATTAAACTGATCGAAACTTACAAAACAAATAATTTTTATTCTCTCTCTCCAATACTTTAAAAACAACATAAAGATATTTGAAAGCAGTTTCTCTCCAATACTACCAAATGAAAAAAAAAAAAGACAAAAAAAATCCTTTTTCTTAGTTCCCATTTTGTTTTACTTGTTTGAAGTCTCTCCAAAGGACTGCCCAAAAACAGAAAAAAGACAAAATATTCTGCGTGATTCTCCCCTATACTCCACACACATAATAAAGATGAAAGTTGTTCTTGTTGCTTGATTACATTTATGATTTGTCTCTCCTCTATCCAATTATATCCAGTCTAAGATAAGGTTTTAAGTACTATACTACACCATCAAACCTGATCAAAGAAATATATTTTATATATTCCAAACTGTCTGGATAATCCGCAATTGCAGCATACACTCTTTTACATGCATGTATTGGGCTTTGCAAATGCCCAAAATGGTGAGAGTGAAATGAAAGCAGAGATTTCTCTATGATCAAGATGATGATCGAGTCGATAAATCGTCATCAGCAGTGTGTGTGTGAAAAAATTGTTCAATTTTTTTTAAACAAATTTTTTTTTTTTTAATACAAGATAGATTTTTTTTTTTTTAATACAAGATAGATTTTTTCACTTTATAGATAAATAGATTTTTTAATAAAAAAATGAAGGTTTATTGTTATTCTCAGGAAGATGAAAATTCAACAAAGGGGAATCATCATGTGGGATAGGTCTAATTACAATGAGTGGCCAATGGTACCCAAAGGTCCATGCTGCCAAGTTTCTATACGCGCAGACCAAGTTCAAATCCCCTGGGTTCACAAGCTCATAACAGCCTTCATCTTGAGCTAAGGTAAGTTCCATATCAGTCAGAGTTTGTTGAAAGCTGTCACAAACTTTGAAATCATCCGCCCCCAACTTTGTCACCAATCAAACTACCAGGAATACTTCTTTGTCATACTTGTCCAGTCTATATATATGAACCACCCAAACTTGACCTCCCCACACTTCCAATAAGCAACCAGTGAGTTTTGCTTAGTTTTGCTCACATGCAGTCCGTTTTAAGATTCAAAAGATTGCTCCTCCCTCGCATGTGGTGTTAATACTATGGCATTTGGTGGATGAGGCAGATCTTTATAGTTTCGCAGATTGGGGATGTTCTTCCTTAGGTCTTCAAGAATTGCGCTGTTGACTTCGGCATGCATCTCAACCAGTGATGCCTTACTTTTTTCCTGTTTGAGTGCCTCTATTTTCTTCATGGTATTAAATCTTTGAATTTGACAGAATTTTTGTAGAACAGTTCCCTCAATTTGACCTAAGAAATTCATTCATTACTTCAGTTTTATCATAAAAGTTGGCAAAGAAAATCAACATACCTATAATTCCATTGGTGTCCATTTTCTGTAAAATCCCATTGATCCATTCACCGGCAAACTCTGATACATTGAACAGAGGTCCCCACCAGTTCAACTGCTGGGGTACATGAAGGGCATAATGGTGGTTTGGGACGATTTTGGGTCCACCAAAAACCTCATCTGAGCTTTGGGTGTATAGTGAGTAAGCCTTGGCAAAGCAGGAGGCATCTGATTGCTTGAGGGATTTTGAAGCTACAATATTAGTACATAATACCAAGGATGAGAAGTTTAGAATCACGTTTGATTTGGAACTGGTTGGAATCTTGCTTGCGTTATTGAAGTAGAAATCAATCAAGCATAACGGTAAGTAAACTGAGAAGAGATAATGCCATTTTCTGGCTTTGAACTTTCCATGTTTCAGATCTCCCAGATTGGAAGGGACTTGTGTCACACCTCGTGGGACCACAACCTCTTTGAGCGCAAGACAGATGTGTTTGAGGCCAATGTCTTGAATATTGACTGTAGTAGACTCCAGCTTAGATTCTTTTTCAGCTTCATCTTCCCATTCAGAATCATTCGGTTCAACTTCTCTTTTTGTACTTGATTGTTGGAATCCCCAGCAAAAACGCCAATGATGCTTCAATACACCCTCATACCAGTTGTGCATGATCCCAAGCGCAACATTTTTGACCGGATCCCAATAAGGTAATCAATTCAATTCAGACCAAGGTGTTCCATAAGCCTTTAAAAGTTGCTTTTGCTCCGTGATTGTGTGAGCATTCTTCAAGTTGAGTGCTTCAAATCTAGTTTGACGTGTTTGACACATTTTGGTAATTTGAATTTCCGAGATTTTGTCTTTTTGGCACTTGCACCATGAGCAGAAGAGTCAAGCGGGATGAGATGCAAAGCCAGCTATCTTATGAGAAGCAACAACATCACCTATTAAAACTCCCAGGTGGATTGATACTTTGCGTCCACCGGGAAACTTTGGCGTACGTATGAGGATACCATGATTAAGAACCACCAGCTCATCCACAAGAGGCTTCAGTATGTGTGAGATTGTCATAATGTTGGGTTCTTTGGGTGCTGGGATAATTCCTGAGATGAATATATTATTGAGTTTGTTTTGAGCACCGGTTGGAAGATTTAGGCATGTAAGAGAAACTACTCCCATTGAAGCTTGTTACCAAAAGGGTTGAACCAGTTGATATATAAAGACAATGTAAGTCGGAGTTCGTTGGGTGAGAGCGCACGTTCAACTTTGCTCTCAAAAGTGGCCCATGCCTTTGATTGTTGAATGTCTACTGTAGTTGATGCAGGTGCTAAGCATACTTTACGTTCCCATTCTCCAATTTGTTTTTCAATCTTTGGAAAATTCAAGAACCACTTCAGCCAATGTTCAAACAGTTGGGTATGATAGACTAAAGCAGCGGAGTTGAGGGTTTTTGACATTGGATTTTTTTTCTTCAACAATGACGTGGCTGGACATTGGGAGAGAAATAGGGCCGAGGTAGACTTGAAAAGGGATTCACCACACGACTTGTGAGTTGTTACTGTTTTGAAAGTACAACTGGAGGGGCGCTCCATCGGATCATACAGGAAGAAACAACTTTTGCAGCAAATATATTGCTTGATTTCAGGGTTCAGGTCTAACTGTTTAGTGATTGTGCGGATATCTTTTGGGATTTGAGAATCTAATTGGCATTTGTGAGGTATTTGACGGAAAGATTGGATGAGATACAGGATGAAGTCGCGAGCTATTCGGCAGTTTGCTTGACTGACCCCGCATATCAAGTTGAGCCAGGTGATAAAAAGAAGAAGAATATCTGAAGAGGCAACAATCAAGTTATCAGATATTTTTATCAATGATTTTGTATTTAAAAAAAAACTTACAATAGCATTTGGACTCAGTGTTAAGACTTTCTAATTTGATTTTAAGGTCTTTGACTGAGGTATCGGATGGTGGTTGTGCCGCTTTTGGATTTCTATAAGACATGGAGGGAGGCTAAATCTGAAAGTGTGTTGAGGGAAGAGTGGTATTTTTTCCAATGCCTTTCACGAGTGCTTGAATGTATCCAAGTCCCGTGCATTTTCTTGCCTTCTTCATTGATCACCGTTTGAGTTAAACAATTCGGACAGTTGCAGATTTCCATGTACACAATAGAAGATTTGAATCGAAGCCGGCTGAAGTTTTCAACCAGAGTTCTGCCAGGTGATGAAATCGGGATCATGTGATATTTAAGAATTCACGCGCGGGGGTTAAACAACCTATGCATAACATCACCGCGATGAATTTTGGATTTCATCACCCCCTTGCGGGCTGTGTAAGTTATAGCACTTTTTGATAACACTCATTAATAATAAAATATATAATCATGAAGAATAAGAAAATAAATAAATATGTAAAAAATAAATAAAATAAGAAATAAACTTGATGTATGCCCTTTTGGACTATGTTTTAGTCTCAGGGCTGACAATTTCAGAGGGGAGGATTGCAGTTGGGGGGGGG
>KN361486.1:0-18648 GCA_000785685.1 Uromyces viciae-fabae
ATTAGTGTCTTCTAGTTGAAGTAAAATAGTAGTCTTCTCTTGGAAGTAAAAGTATTAGTCCTTCTTGTTGTTGAATTAAAAATAAATATAGTTCTTCTCGTGTTGAAGTAAAATAAATAGTTCTTCTTGTGTTGAAGTAAAATAAATAGTTCTTCTTGTGTTGAAGTAAAATCATTATTATTCTAGAATCAAATTGCATATTCATTGTTGTAAATACTATAAGTTTAGATTTACAAATAATGAAATAAAAATCATTGGTTCATCTTAACCTTTCTCCCTACTCCCTTCTGGGAATAAGTCCAATCAGTTATTCTTTTACTATAAAAGTAAAAACACTTCATCCTTCTCTTATATCATCAGCCCAGTCAGCAGAGCATTCAGCTCTTACCGCTCTAAAATCTTCAGAATTTAGATGCCTGCCTATATATAATCAGGACAAATTTCCTCCCTTGTAAATAACTTGATTGACAAAATGATTGATCTCGGGCTTGACACCGGCCCGGGGACTTCTGAAGATCCCACATTTTTTATTTTGTTCATCTCATACTCAAATTATTGCATGTGATAAAGGATAACTTACCCTTAAGATTTGCAATTAATTTCCTCTTTTTTAATTGATTGGGATTTATCCCCAATCAAAACAACCAAAAATGTGGGAAAACAGGAATCTTCCTTTGGGGAAAGAAATAGTATAAATACTCTGTCACATTTTATGGATCAGAAATAAATTAGAAAAATTAGACATCTTACTTAAATTAGTAACTTTCCAAGTACGTCACATTTTATGGATCAGAAATAAATTAGAAAAATTAGACATCTTACTTAAATTAGTAACTTTCCAAGTACAATTTCTGATTTTCAGAAGCATGTGAAGAACCGAAATTTCAGATTGGAAATTGTTTTCTGCACCCCTGCCAAAATTGAAATTAACTTTGAGTGTACATTTTTTTTTTTGCAGGATTTCATGTCTTGTGCAGAAGTTGAGTTTATTCCAGAAAAAAAAACCTTTATTTCTCACCATCAAGAAAAAATCAACCAGTCACTTTTTTTTCATATCAAGTAAATGTGTAATTTTTTTGGGGGCTTTCTATCTCATGAATCTTCTGAACAGTTTTTTTCTTATCTTTTGAGGTTTTTATTATTATTGTTTTGATGGTAAGTGAATCACTAAGGAGAGAACTAATCCAAAACATGAAAGGTATTCTGTCAAACGTAATTGATTCATCTATATTTGAGATGATTCTTGATGATGAAGATGGTATTTATAACCAACCAGATGGTTTTTTTCTTACTTTCTTTTCTCTTTTAAATAGTTGAAAAAATAATTAGTGACCTACATTCCTTTTTCATCTATATTCCAATGAATTACTATCCATCCTTGAAGATATGAGCATTTCCATCCTTGTGGTTAAATAAAACCAATACCTTAAACCACTCTGTCCCCGTGAACAACCAGAACCAATTCAAAATTTGCTTCTGAGCTGCCTAGAAGAAACTTGATTCAAGCAGGAATTCAGAATGAGCTGCTTGTCTTTCCAATCACTCTGTGACATGATCAGGTATCATCCAGTATTTTTAAGTAACTCAAATTATAAGAATTTTGATAAACTTAGAGAGCAATGACAAAGGTCAGATGCCTGAGTAAACTAGGGAAAAGAGATTGGGCAGCGGACCTTAGAGAGCAATGACAAAGGTCAGATGCCTGAGTAAAGAGATTGGGTAGCGGACCTAAGGATTTGGCAAAGAAGAAGATGAGATTTCTAATAAAAAGAAAAATACACTAAGAAACAAAAGATAAGAAGAGATAATAACCTTAGAGAGCAATGACAAAGGTCAGATGCCTGAGTAAACTAGGGAAAAGAGTTTGGGAAGCGGACCTAAGGATTTGGAAAAGAAGAAGATAAGGAAAAAGAAAAAGAAAACAATGATGTAGAAGTACAAGTAGTACGGTCAACAGCATGATTACATAATACTCCTCTTAAAACAAACCATAACTTCATATTTCTTTTACAAATAAACCACAAAGACCTTTTGAGGATCAACTTATTGTGGCTCTGAAGCTATTTGGCTGCTATGGGAACAGGGCATCAATTGGGAATCTTTCTTTTTTCTTTTGTCTGGGAAAAGGTACTGTGGAACTATAAATAAATCATGTAATAATGGAAATTTTATCACTTCAAAAGAAAGTCATCAGCTGGCCCTCAGCATCAAAAAAGAATCTTATGAAAGATGAATTTTCTAAAGAAGGTTTTCATGAATTTATTGGTCTTGTGTGGAAGGTACACTAATTTTTCTAAATGATTTACCAACGGTTGATGGTCCAGATTTCTTCTCAAGGAAAGGTCCTTATGTGATTGCAAAACTTGTCATATGTGACCAAAATTGTTTTATAACTTATCTCTCTACCAGTTGGTCAGGTTGCTCACATGATCAAAGGTTGATGGACAACTCTTGAATTTCAATTTTCAAGGAAAAATATTTGAGTCAAACCAAATATCTTCCGGCTGACTCAGGATTTGTTTCAACAAGAACCATTGTCTCTGCTTACAAAAGACTGGCACATGAATCCCTTTCTCAGGAGGGAAATTGGTTCAATAACCATTTAGCGCATACAAAAGTTTGAAATGAACACTGTATTGGCCTTCTAAAAAGCTGTTTCTGTTGTTTTTCCACAAATTTTTTCTTTCATCCTACTTCCATCCTTAAATATAATTTAGTTTTACTTATTTTTATATATCTTAAAAATGACTAAATCAATATTTTTCTCAATATCATAACATGTTAGTCTTATGATACCATCTATTTATCTATTTTCATTCATGTTAAAAAATATTTGAAAAAACAAAAAAATCTGGAAATCCTGTGGCAGTGAAAAGGAGGTGCAGGGAAGTTTTTGGGTGGTGCCAAAACCAGTCCCCCTTCTTTTTTTTTCTTTTCTTTTCTCTTTTTTTTCTTTTATTTTCTCTCTTTTTTTTTTTTTTTTTTTTTTTTTTTTTTTGTTTATGTTGTTTTTTTTTTTCTTCAATTTATTAATTTTTGTTGCATACAACAAATTAATTGTTGTACAGTGGCGCGCGGCATATTACTGTACCGGCTCCAGAGGTGTCCAGACGGTTGAGGTCCAGAAATTTTTGAAAATCACCCAAGCCCCCAGGGGAGCCTGGAAGGGGAGGTGGGAATGACTGCCAAGAAAATTTTGGCATGCATGCAGATTTTCATACATCCTACTTAAATCAAAAATATGCCAAGCAAGGCAAAGAATGCTGAAGTTAAAATGAAATAAAAAAAAAGGCTCTAGACCCACGAATATGGTTTATACCATTTGATAATCTCATAAGTGTTTTTTTAGGGCATGGAATATTACATACCCATGGGCTTAAGGGTCCTATTAACCCATATTTCCAAAGACTCAACCAAAAAAAACAAATGGCTGGACCAATGGATCCACCAGGATAGTTTCTATTTGTATACATCCAAAACACTGCAAAAATGTGTTTGGGATGTGTGTTTGACCTCATATGTAGGCCTCATCTCAGCCTGCAACTGCACTTTTTCGGGTGAATTGGTACAGTGATATGCCGCGCGCAGCTATGGTGTCGTATAAACCGTTATACGACACCCTGGATGGTATACAACAACTGCACGGCTGATTTATTGTATACGACATCGGAGTGGCCCCAATTGTTGTATATGACAATTTTGGGGGTGCACTGATGTTGTATACGACACCTGTACAGTATGCTATTGTAGATTTAGCACACCCCCCCCCCCCCCAAAAAAAGCAAAAAAAAAAAAAAAGAAAAAAAAAAAAAAAAAACAAAAAAAAAACAAAAAAAAAACAAAAAAAAAACAAAAAAAAAACAAAAAAAAAACAAAAAAAAAACAAAAAAAAAACAAAAAAAAAACAAAAACAAAAACAAAACAAAAACAAAAAAAAAGAAAAAAAAAACAAAAAACAAAAAAAAAAAAAAAAAAAAAAAAAAAAAAAAAAAAAAAAAAAAAAAAAAAAAAAAAAAAAAAAAAAAAAAAAAAAAAAAAAAAAAGGGAAAGAAGAAGGAGAAAGTAAAGAAAAAGGAGGAGAAAAAGGAAAATAAGAAATAAGAAATAATTAAAAAAAAAATAAAAAAATGATAAAAAACAAGAATTAAAAAACAAAAAATTAAAAACAAAGGGAAAAACAAAAACAAAAAGAGGAAGAAAAAAGGAGAAAGGAGAGAAAAAAGGAGGAGAAAAACCAAAATAAAGAAACAAGACATAAAAAAAATATGAAAGGATGAAATAAAAAAAGAAAAGTATGGCAAAATTAAAATGGAAAAGATAAAAAAAAATAAAGAAGAAAGAAAGAAGAAAGAAGAAAGAAAAAAGTAGAGAGAAAGAAAAATAAAGAAAAGAGAAAAAGAGAAAAAGAGAGAAGCGAAGAAAAAAGGAAAAAAGATAAAATAAAATAAAATAAAATAAAATAAAATAAAATAAAATAAGGGCATTAATATTTGCACCACCCAAACCTGGTTGTGCACCACCTTTTTGACTGCCAGGGGACGTCGCACTTTTTATTTTTTTTTTAAATATTTCTTAAAAATACTTTGAGACACCCTAAAATTACCAAAATTTTTCGGAAGCCTCCTGAGCACCCTTGCTCCACTTTCTGAGCTTTTTAGCTAAAAAAAAACAATAAAAGTACTCCATAATTAAGGAGTACACAAAATCAAACAAAAAATATAAAGAAATACTTAATGCGGGGAATTTGGGCCAAAAATTTTATCACAGATATTTCAACCCTATTGGAATGTGGGATAAAAAAATTTACCACGGGGAAGCAAAAAAAGTTGCTTTCACGTTTACTTTTTCAAAATTTTTGTACATTGTGCAGAGACACCATGAATTCCCTGTGCACTGAATGTATGGCAGACCTGTACGTAGTGTTGCAAGGGATGATGGATGACTTTATATCCCAACATGGCGCGCTGGGCGCGCCCAGAGACCACATTGTTTTCATATGTGGGTACTACTGCCGGTGTAGTGAAGCCAAGGCTCTAAAAGTTCACAGTTTTGTAGTCAAGCTCTCCGCAGAAAACAAGGACTGCCTCACATGTCACTGGTATAAGACATTGAAGCTGGTAGTAGTGTCAGATACATCTGGTGTGGTTTTAAGACCTGACTCTCTTGGTAACTACGGTGACAGTTTGTGCTTTAACAGAGTATCAGGCGGAGTGTCCCATATCACTACACATAGGAAGGTAAAAAAAGATACAGACACTCTCAGGTTTCACTTTTCAGCCTTCTTCCAATTGTAAAAAAGTTGCTTTCACGTTTACTTTTTCAAAATTTTTGTACATGCACCTGTTTTTGCAAAAGTAAACGTAAAAGCAACTCTTTTTGGCTTCCCCGTGGAAAATTTTCTTATCCCACATTCCAATAAGGTTGAAATACCTGTAATTTAATTTTTGGCCTAAATTTCCCGAGTAAGTATTGTTTTATATTTTTTGTTTGATGTTGTGTACTCCTTAATTATGGAGTAATTATATTTTTTTTGAGCTAAAAAGCTCAGAAAGTGGATCACGGGTGCTCAGGAGGCTGCCAAAAAGATTTGGTAATTTGAGGGCCTCTCAAAGTATTTTTAAAAAATATTTATAAAAAAAAAAAATGTGACATCCTCTGGCAGTCAAAAGGTGGTGCACAACCAGGTTTGGGTGGTGCAACTATTAATGCCCTAAAATAAAATAAAATAAAAATAGGGGATTGTTTTTGGCACCACCCAAAACCTGTTGTGCACCCCCTTTTGATGTCAGGAGGCTGTCAGGTGTTTTTTGACTTTTTTAAAAAAGTTTTACAAATACTTTCAAGTGTCCAAAAATTATGAAACCTTTTTGAAAGCCTCCTGAGCCCTCCTGCTTCATCTTCATAGCTTTTCAGCTCAAAAAAACAAGTTGAAGCATCCCTTATATAGGGATTACACAAAATCAAAAAAAAAAAAAAATAATAATAAATGGTTAATGCCGAAAATATGGGCTAAAACTTTTATGCCATATATTTCAACATTATTTGAATGTGGGATAAAAATTCCATCCACCGGGAAGCAAAAAAAGGTGCTTTTACGTTTACTTTTTCAAAATTTTGGTGCAGGTACCAGTTTTTGCAAAAGTAAATGTAAAAGGAACTTTTTTGGCTTCCCCGTGGATGAAATTTTTATCCCACATTCAAATAAGGTTGAAATACATGGCATAAAATTTGTAGCCCATGTTTCCCACATTACACATTTTTTTTCAATTTTTTTTTTGATTTTGTATGATCCCTATATGAGGGATACTTCAACTTTTTTTTGTTGTTTTTAAGCAGATAGATTCCTTGAGATGATAAAATTAAGCATGAAGGAGGAGGTTTTGAACGAGGAGTGTGAAAACTGGGAGTTGATGTTTAATAAATGAAAAGACTCTAACTCAATGTTTTATTTCAAGTGAGAAAAAAAATCAGAAAAAGAAGAATGACATGTCACAAAGATGTGACATTTCTACAAACATAATAATTAAAAATAATAATGAGGAAATAATAATAAATAATAATAAAGAAATAATAATAAAGAAATAATAATAAAGAAATAATAATAAAGAAATAATAATAAAGAAAAATAATAATAATGAAAAATAATAATGAAGAAATCATCTGTAACACTAATAATGGAGACAGGACTAAATATGGTTCATATGAGAAACAACAAGGAATCAGGACTAAATAAAATTAATCTGAACAACTACAAGTATTCAGACTAAAGTGATTATAAAATTAGAATAAACAACTACCATGTATTTAGACTAAAGTGACTATAAAATTCATCTCAATATTAATAACAATGTTATGAATAAAGAGGAATACAATATGAAAATGTAACTAGCTACCATGAATTACATTAGATGACTAAACCAAATTATAAAACTACCATGTTATAATTTTGAGTAAAGAGTATTTATTTATAATTAACCATGTTATAATTTTGAGTAAAGAGTATTTATTTATAATTAAAAGTAATTAAGAATAAATAAATAAAAATGTATTTGAGATAACTAAGAAGTATGAAAGCACAATATTGTGGAAAAACAACATTTTTTTGAGCTGAAAAGCTATTCAGATGAAGCAGGAGGGCTCAGGAGGCTTTATAAAAAAGTTTCATAATTTTTGGACATTTGGAAGTATTTTCAAAACTTTTTTAAAAAAATTAAAAAACACCTGATGGACTCCTGATGTCAAAAGGGGGTGCACAGCAGGTTTTGGGTGGTGCCAAAAACAATCCCCTAAAATAATTAAAAAGGAATAAAGAAAGAATAATGAAAAAAGGAAAAATAAAAAAATAAAAAAATAAAAAATAAAAAATAAAAAATAAAAAGGAAATAAAAAGGATGGAGCAGAGAAAAAAATCATTTTTTAGTTTTCTTTGCTCTGTTCCCTCTTGAACTTTATTCTTTCTTTACTTTTCGGGTTTTTTTTGCTTTTTCTTTCTTTTTCATTTCTGTTTTCTTTCTTTTTTCTTTCTTTTTTCTTTCTGTTTTCTTTCTTTTTTATCTACTTTCCCTTTCATTTTTATTGATTTTTTCTTTCCATCATTTTGTTATTCCTTTATTTTTCCCTTCTGATCTCTTTCTTTTTCTTTCTCTCTTTCTTTTCCTTTCTTTCATTTCATTTCATTTTTTTATTTTGTTTTTTTATTTTGTTTTTTTATTTTCCACTTCCTTTTTGGTTTTGGTTATTTTTTTGGAAAAATGGGATTGTTTTTTTTTTTTTTAGGGGGAGAACATTTTTGGGTTTTTTTGGGTAAAAGAGCTTTTTTTTGGTTTGATTGTTTCATTTTTTCTTTTATATTGTGATACCAAGGACTCTGAAACCCCTTATCAACTTAAATTCCATGGGACATGGCCATTCACCAGTGTTTTGGGGTGCTTTGTCCCAAAACCCCTTTTCTTTGTTTTTTATTTTTGAATAATATGAATTTTTTTGCTTTAATTTACAGTATAAGAGTTTGTTTAGCCCCTATCAGCCCCCATTCCATGGGACAGGGCTCTTTCATAAAATTTTGAGGCCCTGTGCAAATCGATGTTTTTTTTTCTATTTTTTTTTTTTTTGGGGGGGGGGGGGGGTTAAAAACCCTTTTAAAAATCCTGGGGGTTGGGAGCCTTTAGTCCCCCAAGAACCCATTGCTTTTTTTTAATTTTCCCTCATGTGGTTTTCAAAAAACCCTGTGAGTTTGCTGAAAAATTGCATGTCGTCAGTCCACCTGAGTTTGCAGGTGGACTGCGTGAATTTAGCAACACCCTAAATAAAAGAACCCAGGACCATATTTTCTGAAAGCCCTGGGTCCAAAGCCCCCAAAAAAGTTGTTTTTGAGGTGGAGCATGCATATGCATGAGGCCGATGCCACCCGGTGTGCACTTAGAGCATCCACTATGGTGGGCATGATTTATTGTAAATTTTGCATTAGATCATGCAAAAGAAAATTTGCATTATCTTTGCTAAATCCAAAAGCCACTACACCAGGACAAATCCATGATCACTTGTCTACAAGTGACATCAAAAAGTAAAAAGGCCCCTTTGTACTTTGCTATTTCACTTGTAGACAAGTGATCATAGATTTTTCCTGGTGCTATGGGATGAACTAAATCATGATTTAGCTCAGTTCATGTTAGAATTTGGAATAAGAAAATATATAAGATTTAATTTTTTATAATTTTTATTTTTCTTGTTTTTAAATAATTTTTTAATAAAAAAATATAGAGAGAATATTAAAGGCAAGGAGAGGGATGATTTAATCTATCCTTGGAATGGCTCAGAAGAAAACAAGAGGAAAGAACCAATGATTAAATTTCTTCTCCAGTATGGAGTATTTGAGAGAAGAAAAACAAGAAGACCCCTGGACAAATCCCAGGGGGGTTTAATATGGTTTAAAATAAAAATAAAAAATAAGAAAAAACTGTAGAAAAATATTTAAAGATATTTTGAGACAAGAAAAGATAAAAAATAAGATAAAAAGAACTAAGAGATATTTTGACTAAGACTAGTTTCATCAGAAGCTCATGTGAAAGTTCTGATGACATGACACTACAGCTATAAGATAATAAAAAGAATAGAAAAATATCACAATTCAAGAAGAGGCGTTAATTCTTCTTGATTAGCCCAAACAAGATAAAAAAGAATTACAATTTGATTTAAAGGTTAATAAAAAGGGAACATGCCGTTATGAGGCACTATTTAGACTCAGTTTACCTTCCTTTTATTATACTCATGTAGTCTAATTTAAATGTTTTATAAGAAAATTTAAATTAAAAGAAAAATTAATAAAATGAATAAAAAAAAGAAATGAGGAAATTTCAACAGTTAAAACCACTCAAGTTGATTCACCCACTATGGTAAAATTTTACTAGTATGGAAACTTTTCCAAGAAACATCAAAAATGTCCATTTTGCTAGTTAATTGACCACTTGGGTTGCTTGGTGACAGCTGATCATGCCCAGCTTCAGTCCAGTTAGGGGCTTGGGGGTGCAGTTCCCATGTTGAGTCAAATGCATTCAGAGGCTGGACTTATAGAAATGAAAGAGAAAAAAAACAAGCACCAAAAAAGTGAGGCTACCACATGTGCCCGACTTGCCTAGGTCTGGGCCAGTCTAATGCAAAACTTGTGGCATACTTAGCTAAGGCAGACTAAGGTCATGCCCATAGTGATCAGACAGGTGATTTAGCGTCAAAGTTGGGCTAAATCACTCATTTACCGCATCCATAGTGGATGCTCTTATTCATTTTGCAGGCAACAACTTATACAGAGGTGCCTTGGGGTGCTGTACCAGTAGATTTGAATGTTTAATTGATCTTCTTAATTTGACCCAGCTTATCACTTTTAGTAATTTTTGGCTTTCTAAATGTATTGCAGCCCTAAGGCACCCAATGCTTGCCTCCAGATTTAGTTGAGCTGGTGATCACAACTGCATATCCATGATCCTTGTCTCAGAGTTGAGCAGCAGCATGGAGTTCTTCTGAGGTAGTGTATGAGAGTTCAGGTGGGAGTTCTAGAGTCATAGCAGTGATGGTTTCAGGAACAGGTGAGGTAGGTAGTAGTGTTGCTCATTTTATTGATAGAATTTGGGAAACCAGATTTTAAAATTTCAATATAATTGGAATTTCATATTCAAGCCAAATCCAACAGAGAGAAAGTAAAACAAACAACGAAAAAAATATCAATGAAAAGTTTGATAAATAAAAAAATGATGATTAAAATGAAAGAAAAAACCTCATGATCTTTCTTACGAATGCAATTTTATTTGTTTTGGTAGTTTAAAGCTATTTGGTGATGATTGGGATCATTGGGAAAGGTGTTCATTGTGACAAAAGTGACAGTTGCAGAAATGGAAAGAAATGAATCAGTTAAAATGTGTTAAAAAAAAAAAGAAAATCAACAGTTGTCTGAGACTTTGGCTATTAAACCAAGATCCTGTTAGCCCATAACCAAACGGGTGCAACTAGTGCTAAGGGTTAAAAGGGGTTTGACTGTATTTCTTTCTGGTTTCTATTGCACCTCAAAGTTTCTATTTGGAAACCACAATTCAGAAACCCAACATTACCCAGCTAGGCTGCAATAAATAGGCTTCTCTGGGACGCGCAGAAACAAATTATGCACAAGGTGTACGGCACTGTGTAATGCATTTGGAATACAACACTAAATTATTCGATGTAGTTGGACTGTCAGTAAGTGAGGAATGATAAGTATAGTAAATATGACGCCAAGTATTGAAAAATAACTTTCTTATTAAGCATACAGCGCAAATCAAGGAACAAGCGGCATCAATACCTCGTACAAAAAAATAAAAACTTCAAGATAAGCCATAAGCTAGAATTACACAATATCAAATTGGATCAGTTGAGCATTGTGGCCTAAGAACCACCGAGTGCTGATAAGAAACTTGTTCATCGTCTGATTTATTAGGCAGTCCTCCAGTTGAGGCCCGACGGGAGTAAACTCGCGAGTTATCGACTGCTGCCATATTCTTGTCATTTGAAGAGTTTTCAGGAGCCCCGCCGCCCCAAATGGACCGAGTACCAACACTCCAAAGGGCGCCGACAAGTACTTTAGCTGTCTCTACAATGTCAGCAGCTCGACTGATGACTCCACTGTTTTCGGTTTCATCCCTAGGAAGATCATCATCCTCAGGTGAGCGCTCTCCATAATAGTTCCCAAAGCCAAATTCATCCTCGGGTGAGCATCGGAGTTCATCAACGGAGTCGCTACCTCGGTTAGCGGACGAGTACTTCCGCTCATTTTGAGAAAAGGAGCCTCGGCCGATGAAAGTTGAGGCGTTGCTATCCGAATTGTGTGATCTCAGCGAAGGGCGCGGGGCCGTTTCATCAGAAGCAGCATGTAAGCGATTACTTGTTCGCTCATCTGACCACCACGATACGCTAGAGTTGCTTCCTTGTCTTGAAAGTAGGGAGAAAAGTGTCGGTGTGGTAGATAAAGGGTCTTCACCCGATAAACGGGGGATACCAGCTTCGCGAGAATTGGAACCGCTTTTGGTGAAAGAGTTGTCCAGATCGGTCGATTGAAGTGCAACGTTCGAGCCATCGAGCTGGGCACTGGCAAGCTTTGGTTCAGAAATTAAGCATGGCCTATGTAAAGACATCACGTTGAGACTTTTCGAACTGCACGTGGAGCAAGGACTTGAATGAAGTGGGGATGCGTTTGAAATGCAGGATTTGGGTGAAGCGATTGAGGTCGAGGCAGCTGCTGAAGAGGATCGAGTATTTACTGACTTCACGTGAGCTTGAGGCGAGGTAGCACCAGGAGCCTCAGCATTAGTTTCTTCGTCCACCTCTTCACCAATAGATGTGTTTATTAATGAGGGCTTATTGATAGACCATACGCCATCGAAACTATGGGCACGCGAAGATCCCCCCGGCCGGTTCATCGGGCGGCTGACGCTCACGGAACTGCTGTGAATAGCGATTGAACCGACTGAGCTAACCGGGGGGCTTTGGGTGGGACTACTGGAGGAAGGCCGCCTGTCGACAGAGGTGCGCTCAAAGCTCGAACAGGATGAACCTCGGGAGGAAGATCGGCCCCTGCAAAGGCGGTCAGCGCGACCTTGACAGTAGCTAGTAGACTCAGAACTGGCGGCGCCGGCGTGATAATTGACACCGTCATTTGTAGGGAGATTGAGAGAAGAAGAAGAATCATTGCGATTTGATAAGGGACTGGAGGAAAAGGATGATGATGATTTGTTTGACTTGACTTGCGGAACAAGAATTGGCTCTTGTCCCCCCAGTTTGCCAAAGCCTCTCATAGAGGAACAAGAGCTTGGGTCGCTCGGATTTTCTTTGCGAACGGACCTCACGAGCGCGCTGTCTATAAACCGGGACCCAATGGTTGATTTAGCAAGGACGGATTATTTCGTCTTCATATTAGGTTGGCTCACCTTCGTTGTCGGGGGTCTTTCCGCTTGTTTGGCTTGAATTGAATCCAGACTGGATAGAGGCCGAACTCTGCGATGGAGTTTTTGATGTGTGATACTCATCTCCAAGTCCTAGATCTGGACCGGAAAAATAATCAAAACCCATCGCCGTAAACTCTTCTGTATCTTCGTCATCGGGAGTAACTACATTCCAATGATTGAGTGAGCTTGAGCTACCATACTGGATGGGTGCAGACGATAATATGTCCGACGGCGTGGATGTGACTGGTGGACTGAACACTTCAGACACGGCGACCGGGCCGTATGTACAAGAATAACTGCAAGACGGCTGGTGGCTGAAAACTGGTGTGACTTTGCTGTTGCCTTCCGATGTGGAAATTAAGGAGGTGTAATCTATGGCAGTTGAGCCCGACGGTGTTGCAGTAACCGTGTAAGTGGGGCGAGCATAAGAGGACTGGGTGTTCGTGCTATCAGATGGTGGGTCGCGATCGTAAACAACTACTGGGCTTGGAGCGGGCAGGACTTCACTGCTTTTCAGGGTGGTGGGGGCCATACGAGCGATAGTGAAAGGCTCGTTGGCAGAGGAGCCGGCAAATAAGGTTGAAGATCCCGCAGTTTGACTGTAAGGATCAATCATTGTACCGGCAGTGGTGGGGGATATGTAGCGATGTGACACTGCTTGTAGACCAGGTTGACGTGGGGCCGAAGATCGAAAAGTGAGTAAATCGTCGTCGTCATCATCGTCGTCGTCCTCGTCCTCAAAGGGATGTGACTTGAAGGAACCATTAGACCGACTAGGAGGACGAGAAGGGGCCTTTGTGACGTAGACACTTCGTTCGTCTTCGCTGTCTACAGCAATGCATTGCTCAACACGATGAGAAAAACTAATATGTTTTTTTGGTTTGACATCATCCACCGTGTTGGAGCCACTCCCAATGGAAGGGCGTGTTGAAGGATCTCTCCGAGCGACATCGCTGTCGTCTCCGCTGTTGGTCAAGTCCGAACTATCGTAGCCGTTGGTAACGACCTGAGTAGAATTAGAACCAACATTGCCGGTAAGAAGCTTGGCCAAGGCTGGGTCGGAGGCTGTGTGGTCGCTGAGGGCGAGTGGTCGTTTAGAATGTTCCCGGCGCGCCTTGCCATCATCACTCCCTTCATCCGAGGCAGATTCAGGCCCGCGAGAAAGACCAACGCCAAGAATTTCAGAGAGGCTGCGGTGTTTAAGGATCGATTTGCCGGGAGCTTTCGTTGATCGGACAGAAGCTGATGACCCAGGCCGAGAATTGACGGATGAAGAGGGCTGCGAAGGCATTAATTGCGACTGGCCGTCCAAGTTAAATCGATCTTGAATTGACGAGAGTCTAGGTGGCGGTACTGGATCAACAGCCGTGTGAAGAGGCCCATAGAGCCAGGTGACGTCACTATCTTTGAGCCTACAAAGCCGGAAGCTTGAGTCAAAAGAGTACAAGTGCAAGCACATCATGAGATGATAAATAACTAACCAGTTCAAAGTTTCTGGACTGATTGTCTTGAGGTTGTTGCGTTGCTTGGCCCAGGTTCTCCAGCTAGCATTTTCCAATCTAACCCCATTGGCCATCTCGTTCTTGTGTCTGGTCATAGCCTTCCAGCTGGTCCAGACATCACTCTCATCCCAATTGTGACTGAGGTAGTCGACGCAGCGAGAGGGAAGTCGAGTTTGAACATCATTATCATCGGGCATAGGAGAGCGCTCATAGGGCAATAGGGCGCCGGCGAATGAAGGCATTGATACGTTGTAGGGATACTGGGGGACAACGGTGCATGAGCCGCTAGACGATGACTGAGAGGAGGAATGATCTGAAATAAATATATGGTATGAGTTAGGAGTTTCACATCGCAAATGCAATGAGTCAAGAGCTTACTTGGCGGAGAAACGTTGATGGATGGAGGGGCGATAGTCAAAGTAGTCATAGTGTTGAGCCGGATGGACAAAAGAAACGAACAAGGAAAAAAGTTGCGAGGCAGTGGTACGAGGGAATGAATAGATCCGGCAAAAGGATTCGAGTTTGACGAGGACGCTCAAGAGAAAGATAGTCGATTAATCTAGATGGGTTGAGCGAAGAGTTGTCAGTCATCGGAAGGAAAAGCACATGGTCAGAGAGAGGATTACAGCTGTGAATGTATATCAGAGATCAGTTATCATTGAAACTGACCGGGTTGAGAAATACAAAGGAGGAGAAGAACGTGCACAGGAGAGCGAGGTGGAGCCGAAGGCGACTGTAGCGCAAGGGGAGATGAAAGGAAAAGGAGACTAGCAAGAAGAAGCGTGTGATTATGAGAAGGTGTGAGATAAGATATATGTACGCTGTGGCAGTGCAAAGGAGGAGGCCGTCGACGGGACGAGCCGGAGATAAGACAGGTGGTGTTGCAAGACGAAAGGAATCCGCGGCAAGTTTGAGGGCAAAAAAGTCTGGCGGCAAACATAAAGTGGGGGGGAAGGACAAGGGGGGGAGGAAGGGGTGATTAATAAAGAAAAAGGAAAAAAAAAAAAGAAAAAATGCAACAAGAAGAGGGGGATGAGGACAGAAGGACAGGGAATACTCTGACCACGAGGGGCACGAGCTTGGCGGGGAGAGGGAGAAGGAAGACGGGCGGGATAATTCATACATATAGGAAAATTGTGGAGAAGTAGAGCATCCAAAAAAAAAATAGAAGAAAAAAAAGAAGAAAAAGAAACAGGGGGTACATACAAGAGGCTTGCCGTGGCCTTCGGAGAGCGTGGGTGAGGAATAGGATGTTGGTTCGTTCCCACTGTTCTTGATTTTCAGGATGTTATATGAAGACCCTACTAAAGTAGAAGGTCAATATGCTATAACATGAACCAGATGCTGCGAGCGCACCCCGCTGGAAGCTGAGTATTTTACAGTTTTTACAATTGTACAATTGAAAAGAAATCATGTACGAGCCGACGAAAAAACCAACCTAAGGGGAGACGCTAACCTGAAAGGGAGGTACACAAATAGCAAAAAGGATAAACGAAATATTAATTCAAGGTTGTGTGATGCGTAGTGGGGTATCGCATAATAAAGGGGAATCGATGGTGATAGAAAGATGATGTCAGTTTTGGGACTTGAACAATTCATGAATAAAGAACGGAGGGGTCAATAGTTAAATTACCGAATCAAGCAACCAAATTTCAAAGGACAGAGAGCTGGCGAGCAACTGGAGCTTAGGAGGGCGACCGGTCAAGTGTCACAAGCTAGGGCTAGAGGCGTCACGCATGCCATAAAACTGGCCTCGGGACCCGACGCAGATGGCTCAGCATGAAGTTTGAACAGTCTGGAAGAGCTTCCTTGAATAAAATAAATTTGTATCGCAATTCGTCGTAAAAGGTGGTAGAGGGATGCACCGGCTATCAAGTTACTGATATTTGTACTGGTACATAAAGCTTTCTGTACATTGCAAATGACAGGTTACAGCCAGGAGTCTAGTCTGTGCTCTGCTGGATACACTGGATACATACATCTGATGATCTGAATCGAGATTCGAGATGCGAGTCGACTGTTTTTCAATTTCCAATCATAGTTCGGATAAATCTATATGTACTTGAAATCTGGTGATTTTTTTAAGATAAATGTAGTATGCACAGCGCCCCAGTACAAGATGGGGTGCGTCAGCAGGAGTGTCTATGTATTTATGTATGTATATGCATTCATCTCCAGTTGCCACATAAATACTTCATAATAAATAAATGCGAACAACGCCAGGCTGTGGTGATATCCGGGGCAGTGGGGTAAAAGCCACCCTCCCGAAATGTGTACCCCAAGGCATCGCTGATTCACTTCTGACTACGTTTCTTATTTCTTCTACATTTTTATTTTTATTTTTTTCAAGTACATGTCAAGGCAATTTTTAGGAGTAAAAATTTGCTCGTAGTGTACCACTACTGGCCAACTACGCAAAAAACCAGACAACAGGGAAACCGTTACGGAAAACTGTCTTTAAACACACAAGTGGGTGCCTGCCACACGGGATTTCTAAACTGGTAATCTGACATTTGTATCTAAAAAATGAATTTCAGGTAGATAATTGATGTCATCTTCCTTCCATAAGTTAGAGTTAAATAGAGAAGAAAGATATCATTGATGTGTGATCCAAAAGAATCAGTAAAATTCCAAGAATGGCTGAACAGAAGATGAAATTGCTTCAAAAACTGCCAGTATTAACAATGATATGATTTACGGTTGATTGATAGGGTGCCCGGCAGTATTCCTGGCATTTTGCAACATACCGGTTGGCTTACATACTCCAGAACTTGGACAGATGAAGAGTAAAAGTATGACATCAAGGATTCAATTAACAAGATCAAGCTTGTTATCCTGGCTCTACCCTATTTTTTTACCAGAAGTATTTGGTGAATACTCGCTATGACTTGGATTTAAGGCCACATTGACCTCATGGTACATCTGAATTCAAGTTAAACAGAAGAATAAAAAAAAATGACATATTATAAAACAGAAGAACCCAAAAAATATAAAACAAACAGATGAAGCCAGAAGAGAAGATAAAACATATGGGGGGAAAAATGAGATAAAGCAGAGGGGGGAAAAAATAATATAAAACAGTAGAAGCAAAAAAAAGATAGAATAGAAGAATTGATTGAAAAACTGATAGATCCAATTGCCAATTTTTCTGCTGATTATGATAATGCATCTGAAAAATAAATGACAAGAGTTTACAAACTGGGAACTGCTGTTGAACCAGGAGTAATTTTAAAGAACATGATGAACAGAAGAACCTCTGACTGGATGGTTTTCTGATTCTTTGAAAAGATCCAAATGTGGGCCTAAAAATAACAATTAAGACAACCTAAACCTATCCTGAACTAACTAGCTAAACAAACCATTTTATTTTCATAAGAAAAAATAAGAAAAATCAAAATGAATGGCAGAGTTTCCTACAATATTTTCTACTCCAGTGTTGGGGACAAAGGGAAACAAATGTTGGGAAAAGAGGAACACACATGGTGATTCTTCCTTGCTGGGAGTTGGAAAAATAAGTGTATAAGTTGAAATTTTTGGAAGAAGTGTGTTCTGGGTGTTGGTGTGTGAGATGGGGATGAGCACTTCACATGAAGCTAAGTGGTTTCAAAAGGTGTAGATGTGCGGTTAGGATTTTTCTATCGGGAGGTACACCTCTCAACTATAGCTGCCATGGCAATGAATGTGTTTTGGGTCGGTGGGTGTAGAATTTGCTTACATCTGCATGAGCATCTTCAACAGGGGGAGGAAAAGCATGTGTTATTCACCAGCAGAAATTGGGGGACACCTGCCACCAGTTGACATGTGGTTATCTCATGTCAGCCTGCTACAATGCTGAGCAGGCCAACATATGTAACATCAAATATTACTCTTATTTTATTATACAATCAAAAAATAAGAACTAATAAATAAAGATTAATTCTTATGGAGAATTGAATATAAACCATAAATGAAATAAAAAATATATACAAAATATTTGAATAACTTTTCTAATATTAACAAGAGCCCAAATATAATTGTATATTTGGAGTTCTCATGAAAAAATAATATAGGTTACTCACTGGAAGTACCCCCAAATTCCTACTCCTTCACCACTTTTGCTACATCTGGCACCAATCTAGCACCAATTGTGTTATAGAACCTAATTACACATGTTACACATGTTACATACATTAACTGTGAAATAACAAACATGTATTTAAACATAAATAACCTTATTTATGAGTTTTATGGATAATGTAGAAAATAAGTACATACAGAAAAATCCTTGACAACAGAAACATCTATATAAATCATGAGATCTACTAAAATGCATAAGTCATTGAAAAATAAAGATATTCAAACGAAATTAAATTTTTCCTCAACAAAAAGATACTGCACCTTAGTCATACATTACTTAAGATATATATATATAAATCTTCGAAGTATTTTGACCCAGTAAGCTTATTAGATCAACTCCCCATTTCTTATACTCCTCAGCTGCCTACTCTAGCCAACTAGGACGACCAGCTGCCCTCTTAAACTGAAGGTAAATAGGTTAGTAAGTACCTCCTACCTTCTTCCTTTTTTAGCTAGTTGAAATGGCATTACAGAGGCTGACATCTCAGTTGTGTCAAAATAGTGAATGGAATAATAATTTTATTAAAAGAAAGAAAATTCATTTAAATAAAACAAGTGAGTTTAAA
>KN361487.1:1522-19533 GCA_000785685.1 Uromyces viciae-fabae
ACATGGTGAGAAGGACCTACGGTCAGATTTGAATCTGCTCGCTCATGGCTTTGTAGCTTAGCGGTCAAGCAGGCACCTAGAGTAGCCCTTACCCAGGTTCGAGTCCTGGTGAAGCCTTATCTTTTCTAACACCTACTTCCAGGGTAGCCCTGGCATGTGGTGAGTGGTTGGGTTCCTAACCATCCACTGCTGTGTCAGGGAACCCTGGTTCTATTCCCATTCGGGATGTTTTTTCCCTGGTTCTATTCCAATTGGGGATGTTTTTTGGAATAGCCATGCTAACCTGTTGCAGTACGCCAGGGGGGTTGAGTCATTTAAACCCCGATACATGAGTATGTATCGTGGTATTTGGTTGGATTGTATTGGTATATCCAATACTGGGTACACAAATACAGTGCATCGTATTTGTAGACCAAATACACCCAGATTGGGTAGCCTGTATCGGATTTGTAAATCAAGCAAATACGATACACAGTATCATCATCAGTATTCAATCCGATACAGTTACAATACCAATACGTGGATCGTATTGGTTTCACCGTTAATGCTGCTACGAAGAATGAGTTTTTATCTAGACAAAATAGGTTTCAACTTTGCTGCGCATAACTGTCACTATCGTACTACAACCCCCTTGCAATAGTTTGTTCAGGATAATAAAACATGAAGTTCGAGGTTAGAGGACGGTCCAACCCTTCCTCCACCGCCGCCGTTGTCTCGCAGGGGAAGAAGGAGATGGCCAGTTCACTCTGCTTCCGCAAAAAATCAGAGTCTCAAGATTGAACCGGTAATGTACGCTCTATTTTGTAGGGCTAGACGCGTAAGCAAGTTGACCTGCAAAAGAGGCGAAGAGACCTACAAACGACTCGCTAATGTGCTCCTCTTCCGGCATTTAAGATTTCCTGCGGCCAGATGATCTCTTGTCGTTGTGCTTTCGTCAAAAATCGTGAACTAACAGATCAAGAGCAAAAGTTAGCTGCCACGCACCACCAACACATGCAACTTTCGAGCTCAATTTATGCAGGGTGAAGCTCTGTATTACAACGGCACGTCGCCGAAAATGCTGGGTCAGGTAATTGTCGACATACAAAGGGCTCCTTGAATTGGTCGCTGCTGGGCGGGAAGGAAGAATACTGAATGCAATTCGTGTACCTGGTTCTAAAGGCCGCACTGGGACTTCTATTGATTAAACAATCACTGACTTACACTGTGCAAATATAATTTAGCAAGGATCTGGATCACCTTGCAGGTATCAGAATTAATGTCGATTGTTGATTTTAATCGTCTGCTGTCGGGCATAGTGAAACGGTTTCCCTCGAGGCGAGCCGTGCTGATTTCCATAATCGGCAAAAAACCTTTTGCGCACAATTATCTCCGGTCGTTGTTCCATGAGTTTAGCTAGTCGGTTTCTTACTGGTCACAGTGTGGCTCTATGGCCTCACTAATGACCCTCCATTAATATGATACATGTGAACCGATTGCACATATCCGAGATCTTCTTCATAGTTCATCTCAGCTCACGGCCCACGAGTCCGCCAGGTAGACTCAAGTTGTTCAAGCAGGGAGTTAAAAAGTACGAACACTTTCCGAATGATATCATTGTGCTACATGCCATTGCAATCCTAGAATGTGAGGGCTAGTCCATCCGTTCTTTGGAAAAACAAAAAACTTGGCAGCACATGGTGGACAATGCATACTTGCGTGTGTGCATCAATAGTTGTTTTCATGTCCAGCCAGAATAGGGTTTGGTGTGCAATAATTCAGGTCTCGGTGGCAAACCATATCCCGGCTGGACATGAATGCAAACGACTTGAATATTGTAACTGGTAGATACGGTTTTGTCTGCAGAAAATCATAAGATGAATCGCGTGAAAAACAGGCTCAATCTAAGAAGAACTTCAGATGTAAATTATAATGCAATTCCAGGACAAGCATTATTCATGTACGTATTTCATGTAAAAAGTATCATCGCTGGCGGACTTCTCGTCGCAATTTACGCCCGTCTCACAATCCTCCTAACTTGAAACGCAAATTGTCGTTTTCAGTGTCGACCATGTAGGAGTAGATGATGTGTAGAGTTCGGCGACAAGTCCTCCACCCACAACCGAATGATTATCTTTTAATCCTGTGTCCGCGGATTTCTTTGCCGCGCCGCCAAGGCCGAGATTCTCCTCACCGCATTATGTAAATATGTGAACTAGCGAAGAGCTAAGCAGTGGCTCGACATTACTGGTGCCCTGGGCAGTTGGGTGCGGAACTCACGTGTAAAAAAATAACCCCCCACCATCCCCGGCTTCTATGTATACAATGTTGGGATTGAGATACAATGGAGAATCCACAGCGACTAGTTTCGGATATTTGAGTGGGCTCCGCTCTTGTGTTGTTCTTAGTGCAGTTGAGTTTGGCACCAATCTCTCATGATATGCTTTTGTTTACTATGCCGCCATGTGATCGACTTGAAATATATGAACCGCATGCAGACTCAGAATCTGAATGTGCTAGCGTTCCAGGATTGCATTCCATGCGGCTTGGCCAACAAGTCAACTTTAACAGGAGGATTTAAATTTTGAGAGCCCCCCACCACACTTCATTTTAATTTGTAACTTAATCGACCTCATTACCTCTCATTATATGTACTGAAAAAATCTCACAGACCAGCAAGCTCTCATTATCACAGACAAGTCAACTCTTCTTACTGTACCTACCACAAGCCAACCTCATTCTTGGCATTACCATTGTGCAATACCTGCTTCAAAACCACTCCTAACAATACCAGATAGGGAAGACCAACTCCACTCACAGCTAAATTTATATCATGTTCAGTCATGAAAATTTTGAATTCCATGACTCTAATGAATCCTTCTCAGAGATGAGCGGGATGGGTGCAATTTCTGGTGATTTTTTTATTTCTAAAGAAATGTTGTGCTTCGCGATACTCATGCACAACCTTAACAAACAGAAAGTCTTTACAATGTAGATGCCTCTTCTTCTAAACCTGAATTTCCACGGAGAAAGAGGAACATGACGAAAGAGACTATTGAGAAACGTAAACAGCAAAATCGGTAAGTTTTTTCATTTCATCACTCTCGTCGCTAAATACGTGTCGACTCTTTACTCATATCAAGAAAAACAGGACTGCGCAAAAAGCATTCCGGGAAAGGAAGGAACGCCACGTGAGTGAAATACATGCTATGAACTCTGAAGAACATTCACTCAGCTAATCATCTACGTGCCAATTGTGCGCTCGCCTTCACCATCCAGCTTCGAGATATCGAAAGCCAATTGAGCTACAAGCAACAACAGATCCAGGTAGTCTGTGGGCAAAATCGATACCTCGAAGAAAAGTGCCTATTTCTCTCAAATCAATATGAAATTTTGGAAAAGAAATTCGAGGAGGCTCAGAGTCGGCTGAGGAGCTTTGAAGAGTTTTCATTCAAGCATACTCTCCCGGGAAGATATGAGCCACTTGCGATTTTCGGGTTAGTCCATATGCTTGTTTACTGGGTTTGAAATTTCCCTTGAGGGGTTTACCTTCATTTTGTTTTCTTTTTGCTTTGGATCCGTTAGTTTGGAAAATTCCCTCAATACAAACACCTCTTTACATGGATAATCACAATAACGACGGAAAATCGCATCGGACATTATTTGCTTCAATTTTTTCTGGACAGACTTAATTTTATTTCCATTATTTCTCAACTGTTAAGTGGAGCTATGTTAAAGATTTCGTATCATTCAATAAATCCAATCTTTGTAGCATTCTTCTGCTTTCTTCTTTCAAGGCGGGCGACGAGCAACGTGGTTGTTATGGGTAACAATTGAACTCACTCAGAAGCTCGTGTTGTACTTCAATTTTTTCACTCCAAAACTTTTCATTACTCCTCCTGAGGAATTATTAGGAATTGACAATTTTATTATCAGAAAGTTGAGATCTGATGAAGTATCTCCTTGATGATCTATCGATCTCCGGAGCAAGAGAAACGGCAAGCCGATTGAGAGAGAAATCATGAAACAATGAAGTTTGATTCCAAACACGATTTATCCGCGGTAACACATTGGGCCTCATCCTTTTTATCAGGCAAAGTCAGGCTTACAGCGGGTATGTGGTGGCTTTTTTATCTGTGGGTTTTTTGATTTTTAAGATCTTGAGTTGGATGATCATTTTCAACTGCGGATAGAAGTGAGTTCTTGGATAGCCTTTTGTGATGTGATTTATTCACACAATCGTACTATACTGTAAGTGGATAAGGAAGTGTTGTGATTAGGTGGTCCAATCACGAAGATGTGTTTGGCATGGTTGCAAAACAAATGTTGCGAAAGTGCAAAACCATGACCCAGTAAGTCAAAATGATAAGAAAGAGATTAAAAGAAAAAAGAAAAGCAGATAAAGAAGATGATAAGATATACTCGTTATTTCGTGTTATGATTGTTGCCTCATTTAGAGCAGAGTGGCACATTCTTACTGTCAAGTTATGAGATTAAATTATAATCCAATTAGGCAAGTTATGTGGTGTCTAGTTTATTTAAAACAACCTATTCCAAGAGATCAGCATCCACCTTTAAATCTACCACCACACCAGGAAGATCTAATTCACCTGATGTATGCACCAGTCTTGAGCACAATTGACATACACCCCAATTATCAATCTCACCCTTTTGCATCTGAATATCCTTGAAAATTCAGACACCTGGTTCAGCTGTTTGGAGGGCTTTTTTTTTTTAGTCAAATTTCAAATGACATGCACAAATGCATCTTCCAGTTTTATTTTTCAAGTAGGCAATACAGTTTTATAAGTAGGCAACTTGTGTGAACAAGTAGTATCAGTTTTAGCTTGTGTCCCTTTGGGTAATCATTAAAGAGGTCTATTTCAGCAATACTTGCAGATTTTATGTATAATTATGCTCAATATTGCTCCATTAGGTATGGCCCTTCAAGACAAAAGATATTTTGAGAGAATAAGTTGAGAGGGATAGACCAGGGTTTAAATACAACACCACAGAACTTGATGAGATCAATGATACTAGATTTAAATGCATAAATCCTCGCAAATTTTGTCCCTAGTAGTGGCCATATCAATATCTTGTAGCTGTCTGCGTATATGAAAACCTTCATTTTCAATTTCAGCGTTTAACAGTTTATAAGGGTTTTGTATGTCTCAAGTATCAAGTAGAGAGAGACAGATTGGTTCAGGACATTATGCAACATCATACAAGAAAAGTTTGAATCCTGTGGTTCCTTTTACTTTTCTGCTTGAGGATGGAGCAACATTCAAAACTGGTTCTTCAGTCTTCCAAAGTTTCTTTAAAAAAAATTGCACATTGAAATCATGGTGAGACTTTGAGGGTGTACTGGAATACAGCACCACAATCAGGGTGTTTCCAATATAACCTGAGTCCCCTATTGTGAACTGGGTCAGTTTTACTAACTTTCTCTACTGCATTGGGCCATGACAGAGATTACACCGATATTCTTCAGTAGTTACACTGTTTTATAACTACTGGGTACTCTATTTAAAGAGTGTCTTCACACCTTTTTGGGGTGGAGCTCCAGTATTTTATGTAAGAGGAGAGGTTGAAGGTAAATACCATTGTGTATTTTATATCCGTGTTGGAAAGCTTGTGCAAAGGTGGAGTGGTAAGCTGAGCAGGTAGAGTCATTGTACAAACTGATCAATAGCTTTGGCAAAGGCGGCACTTTAAGTAGTGGGGAAATGCAGAGCATTGTTAGTGACAGAGATATTGTGGAGTGCTAGGGTTTTTGGGGGCTGAGGTCTGGGTTAGGCAATTGGACAAGGGCTACTCAGGAAGGTGCAGGGGAAGGTGAGGAATGGCTGTGGATAGCTATCCAAGCTGGCGGGCTGTAGGCTACGGGGTGATATTGGTTAGTGACAAGGGTTCTGGTAGTAATGTGAAAACAGGATTAGTGATTGGGGAAAACCTCTGTTGTAGACAGAAATAGGGTACATGGGGGAGGTTGCAGGGTTTTTGGGTATTGAAGGTTGTGGGAAGTTTAAAAGGAGGAGGAAGGAAAACTTGTACATATCTTATCTTAACATTATTATTAGATTACAATAATTAACTACACAGCTTTCTTAGTATTGATCAATTAAGTTAAGAGTTTAGAATTAACTGATATTCATCTAAGGGAAGACAACTAAACAGTATCAGTGGATAGATATGTAAGGTATTTCTGTGTCCTTTGAGACTATATTTAGTAACTAGGACTATGAATGTCCACAAAAATTTAATTGTGATATATTTATCACAAAGTACCTCATTACTTATTAGTAAAAAGGACCTTATATTTTTAATACAGCTAATAATATTGAGGATAGACCTTATATTATTGTGTCTACTGTGGTAGTACAGCCTATGGTTATATTCAATGGCAAAGGAATAATTTATAAAATTATTAAAGACAATTGGGGGGAGGCTTGAGGTAAGCTGCTCTATCCAGAGGCCAGAGTGCTCCTCAATTATCTTTTTAAAGATAATATATGTACAGATATAAGGGTGAATAGCTTCATTTATCTGTATATGTATATCTAGTAAAGCCTATAGCTGTTTCAAGAAATATAAAAGTGAAGAGATCTTTGGTTTTGGTCAGAATACACTAATTAACTTACTTTTACTTGGTGGTATTTAGTTGATTGGTTGATTGGTTGGTTTGGTTAGAATTATTCAACCAGAAAGGGGGGAAAGGGCCTGGTATTTATAGTAAAATACCTCATGAGGGGAACTCTTAATTCCTTCCTTTTGCCTATGGGAATGAAATTTAAGGATCTCATTCCTGTCATAGAATTACAAGTGAATATTATTCCCTCTTATTCTTTATTAAATACTGTCAAAATGATCTTAAAAGGAAAAGATCATCTCACATTTTATAGTGAGTTCTTTTAAACCTGCAATGTCTCATATGCAGTAAAGTCAAAGATATTTAAAATGTAACAAAATTTCATTTAAAAATTATAAATAATTATTTTTATTAAAAATAATTATTATGATTCTTTCTAAAATAAATTTTACCACAATATGTGATGAACAATTTAAAATAAAATTAAGAATTGATTCAACTAAAATTATTGACCTACATTTGTTTTCTTTTATTTTATATTTTTGATTTGATTCAGGACAATTGAAGATTTGAGTCATCTTAGTAATCAAGAATTACATGTTATGATGATATGATTCTTTTTCATCTAATCATCTCTTTTTCATTTTCAACTTCTCAAATCATTTTTATTCTTGTTATCAAAACTCAGATATTAAACCTAATTTATACATTAAAATTATCATTACAAAATATTTAATAAAAAACCAATTGTTCATTCACAACACTTTATTATCATCACTACTATTTATTCAAAACTTAACATTAAAATCAAGAAGCATCAAATTATCTTTTTATCATTATTATTATTATTCTTATTTTTATCTAAATCATCTTTTACTTTACCCTAACTTGCCTTCAGGTATTTAATGTTCTTTTCTTTATTATATTTAATTTTATCATTAAAAAAGAACAATTGTTGAAAAAAATAAATTAAAAATAAACTTCAGTTACTGTAATTTAACACATACATGCACCACCAAGAAAAATTTCAGGGATACCTGAATTATATAACTTTTTTTAAGAAACCAATGTTGAAGGTTCTTAAATATATATTTCTATTTGTATATTTATAGTTATATATATATATACATATGCATTGTATATACATATACATTATATATACATATACATTATATATATTATATATACATATATGATATATATACATATATATTATATAATATTATATATTGTAATTTAATATATATATACATTCTGGTGAATCAATTGCATTTATTCTAAATCAAAATTCATTTGATGAGTGAGAAGATGTAATTTGATAAATGATTGATGAGAATCCTTTTTCTAATTTGATAATTCTTCAAAAATTTTCTTTGGTGGAGTTTTAAAATATTATTTTTTCTTTAGATTGTTGATAAATTATTTGATTGTTTTGAATTTTTGGATTAAAGTGATGATTGGAGAAATGCTTTGCACAAAATCTTTATGAGTTAAATAAAAATCTTCCTGTGTTTATTTTGAAATTAAAGAAATTTCTTCATCTTCTGGAATATTGAAATTTCTCAACACAAAAAGAAAGAAAATTGAGTTGAAAAATTTGATATGATTTTTTGTCATTCATCTTGGAATTTTAATAATCTTGCTTGAGCTGATCTGATTGCTGGAAATTTTGTTATGGCTCTTAATGGTGATTGACTATCACAAAAAATAATGACATTAAAGAGAAATTTTTGTTCTGATAAAAGTGGAGAAAGAATTTCAAGCGCCATAAAAATCCCTTGAATTTCTGCTTGGTAAACTGTGACTTGAATCAAAATTTCTAAGGTGTAATCTGCAAAAAACATCTTTAAATTTTGCTGCAGAACCAGCACCTTTTTCAGGGATAAGTGAGCCATCTGTAAAAATAATAATTTTTCTTTTTGTTTTAAATGATGAAATCAATTAGGATTCTGATTCTGTTTGAATCTAAGTATATATATATATTTATTTATATTAATATGTAAGCCAATAAAATCAAAAACACAGAAATATTCTGAAAAGAAAAGAAAACAAAACAAAAGAAAATAAAATAAAATAAAAGAAAGATGTTTCAAATTTGAGACCATTTCTTACAAGCATCAGTATAAAGATAATTATTAAGATTATTAAAAATATTTTTTTTCTTCTTTTAAAAAAATGAAAATCTTTATGAAAACTATTATCATCTTTATTTTGAGAACAAGACCAATTATTGAAAATTTTTAGTTTTCAATTGATATATTTTTATTATCTTTTTTTAATTATTGTTCATCATTTTTATCATCAAAGTTTTGGTTTTTTTGGTTAATTCATGAATAAACTATTTTCAATTATGTAAATGTGTTTTTTAAACCTAAATTTAAATAGAGGGAGAAAAATACGGGGGCCTTTTGGCACCTCACAATATGTCACAACCAGTAATTGGTGTGTGTCTTGCACGATATCACCAACTGACTTAGAGGTGAAAAAACTGACTCCCCTGTAGTCAAATAAATCCATTTAAGTCACACTGCTTAATGGGTGGAAGTTCTTCAGGGTAGATGTTGAAGTTCAATTTTTCAAAGAAACACACATGAATTCATCTGCTTTTCTGTCTGCGGGCGGACCATGTGAATTTAGCAATGCCCTATTTTTATTTTTATTTCATTTTAATTTATTATTTTTAGGTTTTTGATTGCCGCACATGGAAAAGCCACATTTACACACAGTTTGGCCAGTGTGGCAACATCTGTGTGCTGCACGCGGGCACACAGTTTTCCACGCCGGAACACAGGAACCAAAATTTGAGCTACTGCGCTGCAAGCTGGTAGCTCAAATTGACTGGAAACACCTATGAAATGCATCCATTGTATTTTCCCAAAAAAAAACATCTGCAACCGGCTCCAAATTCCAAAAAAGACTAAAATTGATCCCTTATGCCATTTATTGTAAAAATCACTCAAAACTCAACTAAAAAAAAAGAGAATAATCGCAAGGTATTTTGTTGTAGAATTACATAAATTGTTTTTTTTTTTGAACAATTTTGACCAAGAAATTTTTTTTTTTTGTTTTTTTTTGATCTCATTATTGAAACTTGATCTCATTATAAGAACTTGTAAATAAAAGCTCCTCCACCTATCTCATGCTACACAATCACATCACTCTATCTCAATTGGTCCAGCTTCACTATAAAATTAAAAATTATTAAAAACTTTGGGTAAGGAATGCAAATTTTTTATTTTTTATTTTTTTTAATTTTTTTAAATTAAAAATCTGTTCACTAATTTTCCATTATTTTACAGTTTTTATTTAAATTGGAATAAAATCACTTGAATATAATTTCCATTTGTTTTCTCTTTATTCTATTAATCAAATAATAAAATTAACAACATCATTGATTCCCCTTCCATTTAAATAGAACCATCTGTGCCTACAAATTTGAATGATATAGCTCTAGCCCCTCCCACCATGAATGATATGGCTTGAGTGCCTTCTTTGGGAATTATTTGTATCTAAAGCCCCCAGCTGAACTTTCATATGCAACATCAGAAGAACTTTACGCTGCTGCTCAACTCTGGGCAAAAAATCACGGATATGCCAATATTGTCATTATCTGGGCAAAAAATCACAGATATTCCAATGTCATTGCAAAAAATCATGGATATGCCAATGTCACAAAATCTGGAGGCAAACATCATGTGACTTATGGCTGTGATCAATCTGGAAAACCCAAAATTACTGACAATGATCAGCTAGGTCAAAAAAAGAAGATCAATTGCCCCTTCGAATTCACTGGCAGTTTTTATAACAGTGGGCCAATGGAAAATAGTCATTGAGTACACTGAACATAATCACTTGGACTCACAAGATCATTCAAAACATTCAATTCATCAAAGACTTCAACCTGAAGATAAAGAACCAGTTGAAAAATGATCCATTGCTGGTGTGAAACCCCTTAAAATAAAAAATGCATTGATGCCTGAAGCCAAAAATCCTGTCAATTCCAACTTGAATACTCTGTACAATTATCAAAACTTTCTCAGAATTAATCATCTTGAAAGAAGAAATCCACTTGAGGCACTATTAAATGAAATGAAAATTGGGCAATTCTACCACAAGTTCAATCTTAATTCTGATGCCTCTGTCAATGCTCTTTTATTTACTCATCCTGAATTCTTATCACTTTCCAGAAGATATTCCACCACTTTTTTTATTGATTGCAACTATAAAACAAATAAATTCAAAATTCCCCTCCTCTACATTGTGTGTATCAATGGATCAAATCAAACCTTCTCTGTTGCTTTCTGTTTCCTCTCTAAAAAAAATCCAAAAATTATATCTGGGCTTTAAATGAATTATCAGCCACTCTAAACAACATTTCCCCTTCTTTAATGGCCACTAATAAATAAAAAGCACCAATCCATTCAATCTCTGAAGTTTTCCCCTCTTGTTATAAAATTATTTGTACATGGAATATTTCTAAAACTGTCACCACTCATTGTAGAAAATACTTCAAGTATGAAGAAAGTGTCAGAATGTAAAAAGCGAATTAATGTCAGCCTATTTCATGCCTGGATCCTAACTCTACTAGCTACACAAGTTGCAAGAAATATATGCACTCAAATTTCTAGAGTGATTCTGTATTATTTTTACAGTTTTAATTTTTATTATAAAAATTATGGTTTGTATTCTTATAAAAAGAATAAAAATAACAGGGGCCAGCAAAGCTGGGGTGCTTTAATTCCCTTTCTTTGTAGGGGCCTGCTATGAAGGGGTGCTTTTATAAACCCTTTTGTACATAGGGGCCAGCTAAGCTGGGGTGCTTTAATGCCCTAGTTTTGTAAGTTTAGTGATGTAAGGAGAAGACAAAAAATACTCACTATTTTTGTATTCTTACTTGCCAAGAAATGGAGTAGTTTTTTCTTTGTTTGAACAAGTTGAGGAAAGATTTAACTTTGTTGGACTGTAAGTTTAAACAGGAGAGTTGATCTTATTACTGGATTTACTGAGGCTACTGATTTCAACACTGATTTGGCAGGTAAAAATATAATGGAACTATTTAAGTAAAATTTGAGTAAATGATGGGGGATGAAAGGACAAATGAAGAGCTCTCTTTATGTCTTTTCAGATCCTCTTGGGGCGCCATAAGTAGATTTTAAATGTCTCAGGAGGAAATGATGTGCTTATGTACTATTTGGCACATCTTGTGGGCATGGGAACTTTTCATTGGTAAAATATCTCATGCGGTGTAATTTATCTCATGTTCTATTTCGTCTGAATTTGATTTTGATACATTTCAAATATTTTTAAATTAGAAATTCAGACAGATGTGAAATTTAATAGAACATGTAAATAGGCTTATTTCATGCATCTATTTCAAATTTGTTTTTTAATTATTATATTTGATATTTTTATGCTATATGTATTTTTCCTGGATAGATCAGTATCTTTTCTTTGAGGAAAAAAATGATTTAATGGGATTATTGTTTCTCTTTGATAAGTTATGTATTTTTGAACATCTCTTGATTTGATATAGAGATTTTATGCTTATAGAGTAGCTTTTTATGTATGTACTTAAAATATTCATACATAAGGCTTATTCTAGATATATAAATGTTAGATCTTTCGCATTTATTGTATGTAACATGTATATTTAGTTTTTTCTAGCATAATTGGTAGTTACTACTAGATGTAGCCAAAAGGTGGTTAAGGAGTAGGAATTTGAGTATACCTCCAGTGATTGACTCACATTATTTTTCTATGAGGAATCCAAATATCCAGTAATATTTGTGTTTTGGTGAATATTTAAACAAAGAATTATCATTCTTTGTAAAAGAATCAATGATTTTGTTTTTATTATATTTTTACTTTCTATTTTTATCATTTTTGTTTTCATTGTTACATTGTTGGCTGGCTCAACATTGTAGCATGCTGACAATTAAATGACTACACATTTAATAGGTATTCAAAATTATTTTAATCTTTCTGAAATTAAAAACAGAAGATTTACTTTATAATATATTATATAAATAATTTTTATTAAGCAATCTCTTATTTTTACCATTCTAAGTTAACAAGAAGATGATTAAAATTGATAAATAAAATACAGAATCATAATTAATTTATTAGTAAGTTTTTATTTCAAATAAATTAATAATCAATAATGAAATATTGTTAGTTAAAGGATTAAAACAATTAAAATTAATATGATATAAAACCATGATTTATAATTAAAATATCATCATGTGATTTAAAAACGTTGAAATTTTAATGATGTAATACTTTGATTGAAATCAAAGTATTCATCATTGTTTTTGTATTATTATTTCATTTGATGATGATTGCTGTTCTTCTCTTTTCACAAATACACAGAATCATCAGCAACATCATAAATTTCATCAAGATCAAAATCAAGAATCATTTGAGATTTTTTCACTTAAAAAAGATTAACAATTTTCAATAACTAATTTTTTCTTCTCAAAAAAATCTAAACAAAAATAAACAATCACTTATTATTTGAATTGATAATTAACAAAGTAGAATTAAAATATTATATCAATTTTTTATTATTAATATAAAAACTTATTACAATTATCTTAAATAAAGGGCATTTCTATTCTCACGCAGTTGTCCTGCAAACTCATGTGATTTTGACTGCGCGCGGACCAACCACATGCATGTGGTTTCTCAAAAACACATGGTTTTTAAACTGTATGTTTTTGAAAAAATAAAAAGATAGAATGATTATTTGGGGTCCAAAAATCATCAAGAAGATTGCTCAGAATTTTCGACAGGGTTTTTGACCCCAAAAAAATTAATCAAAAAATAATAATAAAATAAAAAAAATGATTTGTACGGGCCCCAAGATGTTATGAAGGAGCCCTGTCCCATGGAAAAAAAATTCATAGGGGTTGATATCCCCCCCCCAAACTAACATTTAGCCAAAAAAAAAAAAAAAAACAAAAAAAAAAAAAAGAAATAGGTCAAAAATAAAATACAAAAAAAATGCTTTCAGGAGAAAAGGCCATTGAAAATTTGGCAGATGCCTATGTCCCATGGAAACAAAAGGAAAAATTAAAAAAGAAAAAGAAAAAGAAAGAGCAAAAAAAGCAAAAGGAAAGGAATAACAAAATCAAAGAAATAAAAATTAAGAAAAAAAAAAAAAAGGGTGGGAAAGAAAGAAAAAAGAAAAAACAAGGTAAAAAGGAAAAAGAATGAAGAAACAAAGAAAGAAACAAAATAGGAAAGAAGAAAGAAACAAAAAAAAAACAGACAAAAGAAAAACAAAAAAGAAAAATCAAATCACAGAAGAAATAAAAAAGAAAGCAGAAAGATGGAACAGATGAACAAATCAATTTTTAGTTTTTTTTACTCTGTTCCCTCTTTGTTTTGCTTTTTTCTTTCATTTTTAGGGTTTTTTCACTTTTTCTTTCATTTTGATTTTTATTTTATTTTATTTTTTCTTTATTTCTTGCCACTTTTTTTTCTTTCTTTCATTTTTCATTTCCCCTTTTTCTTTCTCTGTTCTTTCTTTCTTATTTCTTTTCATTCACTTTTTCATTTCTATTTTCATTTTTTTTTCGCTTAATTCTTTTCTCTTTATTTTTTATTTCTTTTCTTTTCTCTTTCTTTTTTTATTGAAATTCCAAGCGACATGGCCATCTGTCAATTTTTTTGTGGTCTTTTTTCCTAAAACCCTTCTTTTTGTTTTTTACTTTTGACAAACTTTTTTATCTTTCTTCTTGTTTTTTTTTTTTTTTTTTTTTTTGAAAAATTTTTTCCTGTCAACTTTTTTTCCATGGAACAGGGCCCATTAATAACATTTTGGGGCCCTGTACAAATCATTTTATTATTATTATTTTTTTTTTTTGATTAATTCTTTTGGGGTCAAAAACCCTTTCGAAAATTCTGAGAAATTTTCTTGAGGGTATTTAGACCCCAAAAAACCATTCTATATTTTTATTGATTCAAAAAACAGGCGGTTTAAAAACCACGTGAACGTGGTTGGTCCGTGCACGGTCAAAACAACATGAGTTTGCCGGCCAACTGCATGAGAATAGCAACACTCTAAATAAAATATTATTATTATCTTCTTTTTACTATTACATTTATTGTTGATATTTTTCTATTATCTTTATTGAAATATTATCATCTTTTATTATTAAGTACTACCAGTCTTGCCTTTGGGTAATTAGTAATTTTTGTTTTTACCTTTATTACTATTTCTTATTTTTATAAAAAGATTGTAAAATATTTTTATCATTATTTATCATTATTTTTTTATTTGAACTGTAATAAAAACATCTTTAGTTGTGTAATTTTCTTAGAAAGCTGATCAAATTTTCTCAAATATTGGAATTTTATTGTTGAATCTACTTCAATTTCTGTTTCTCATTCTAATTTCTCTCCAATCACCCAAAATTTTAATCCCCTTACTGCTAATTACATCATAAACATCTGTATCCCATTGTAAGAGCATTTTGTTGCCTTTTACATCAACAAAAAAGTTTTCTTTGGCAACACTACAACATCAAGAATTGAAGGTTTACATGCATACATCAAAAGATTCCTTCATAGCTTCACTGGGTCTTTTTCAGCCGTTCTTAGCCAAATTTACAAGGCTATCTCCATCAAAATTCATGAAATGAAAATTCAAACCAGTCAGAAAACCCACAAAGAACTCACTGGTTTACCTCAAGCAGTTTCCACTCTTAACTATCAAATCACTCATTATGCCCTCAAAATCTGCCATGCTTCCCATGTTTCTAATGAAAAATCTACTGCTTGTATTGATTGTTCTTATTCAAATCGCATGAGTATTCCTTGTGTGCACAAAATCAGAGAAGCATAAGTGAAAAATATTCAGTTCAAAGTGAAAGATTTTCATCCCCAGTGGGACATCTGCAATGATCTTGAATTAAGTGATTTTTTTCTTATTTCTTTTATTTGTTTTTTTAATTTTTTAATTTCTCTATTTATTTCTTTCGTATTTCTTTCCTTTTTGTATTTAATTATTTATATTCTTTTTTTCTTTCCTTCCTTCTTCTTCTCTTTTTTTTTTTTCTTTTTTTTTCTTTCTTTTTTTCTTTTTTTCTTTTTTTCTTTTTTTCTTCCTCTTTTTCTCTTTTTCTCCTTTTCTCTTTTTCTCTTCTTCTCTTTTTCTCTTTTTCTCTTTTTCTCTTTTTCTCTTTCTCTTTTCTCTTTTTTCTTTCTTTTTTTTTTTGGGCTGCTGATTATAATATTCTTTGTACTCTGTAAATGATTCTGAAAAGGAAAATGACAGTGAAACAGAAGTATTTCCTCCACCAACTAAAGAGTCCAATCTCAAAAATATATTTAAAAAATTACAACAATTAAATTCTCAAGAGCACCAAAATATTCTTTTTCAAATTGACAATTTGTTCTCAGGAAAATTTCAGCTAGTTCCAAATCAAGATCCCTTCTTTGTTGTCAACAAGAAATTCAAAGGAAGACCCAAAGGAGCAAAAAAACAAATGAAAAATTCCTGATTCATCAACAAAAAGGGACCCTTCAGCTTTTGAATATGTATCAAGTGCAAAAAAAAGAGAGACAGGCCAGTAAAAATTGAAGAATCTAGTGGACCAATTTCAAAAGGTCCAAGAGGAAGATCATTTCAACAAACAAAATTTCAAGATGAGTGGTCATATGAGTTATTTATTTTATTTTAAGAATTTTTTCTCTTTCTTTTTCTCTTTGGATTTTTTTTTTTTTATTTGATTTCAAGAGAGAATATAATTGATAGACTGAAACTTTAAAATGGAGATGCTTCAAGAGAAAATTGGATGACTTTTCCTGCTCATGCATTTTTACTGGCTGACACTTATTTAAGACCAGTTATCTTATTATCTCCTCAAATTATTTGCACCTTCCTTCCTCTTTCTCACCCTCCCACCAAAAATACCCCCATCCTTCCTCCAATCTGTTTTATTCTTCATGGTGCTCACATCATCAGTTTCACTTTTAAGGAAAAAGATAGATGGCCTGCCCCCATGGTGCATTCTTTGTGGAAAAAACATTCCACAAAAGAATCCAAGCCATAGAAGTATTTAATTGCTTCCACTTTGATTGTGGGCCTGAAAAATTTACACTCATAGGAAATCTGATAGAATAAATAAAATTGTAAATGTTGATGAGATTGGTTGTTATTTTTTTTTGTTTTATATTTTCTGTTGCATTCAAGTTTTTCTTTTTGATAATAAATAGTATTTTCCCGTGGAAAGAAATTATGAAAATTGAAAAAGGTCCTCATTATGGCTCTAAAAGGTATTTTTTCATAATTTTTGACCTACTATAAGTGGTACCACATTTATGTCCAAAACCTTGTACAGAAAAGGAAAAAAAAATGATAATCTGAAATATTTTTCATCATAGGAATTTTAAGAAGCTTTTAGAACCCCCAAAACCATTTTTTGAATTTTTGAAAAACTTTTTTTTGATGGTTTTATGGGCATTTAAAAAACTGTGCCTCCCCAAAAAAATTTAAAAAAAATTCAATTTTTCAAATTTTGACCCCACCATAGAATCAAAAAAAACTGTGCCTCCCCAAAAAAATTTAAAAAAAATTCAATTTTTCAAATTTTGACCCCACCATAGAATCAAGCGTCCTTTGGAGGCCCCTTTTAAAATTTCAAAATTTTCAAAAAAAAAAAGAATCTATTTTTAAAATGAGTTTGAAAAAGCCATGTGTGGGCCAAAAAAAAAGCAGTTTTTGAATTGTTTTCTCCAGATCATATTTCTTGGGCCTTTCAAGCCATTGATCCAATCAAAATTTTGAATATTGCTTTTATTCTATTTTTAAAAGGGACTTTAAAAAAATGTGTGTGGGCCAAAAATAGAAATACTGAATTTTTCAGTGTTTTCTCTTCAGATTAGGGGGTGTCAAATATCACCAGACACAACCTTTTTTTATGTTGGGATTTCAGCAAAAAACTCCATTTCAAATCAGACATTTTTTTTTGAAATAACCCACTTATTTGGCACAGGGGGTGTCAAATACATCAAAAAATATATATTTCAAAATATCTAAAATCCAAAAGTCAACATAAAAATCTGCACTCATAAATTAAAATTAGCCCATAAAACTTTTTGTTGCCTTCTTACAAACCCATTTCTTCAAATTTGATTGTTGCTTAAATTTGAAATATATCACCATGTAAATTTCTCTTCCTTCTCAACTATATTGTTCATTAACTGAAAATAATTCCTTCCTCATCATCCTCTAAAGACATGCCTTGCAATAGATAACAATTATAAAAGATTTTTTTTGTATTTTTGTATTTTTATTTTAATCAATCAAGACAACTATCTAAATAAGATAATAAAGCATTCATCACTGCAAAAAAATCTCCTGCTGTCAGAAGCTGTGATGCCAGGGACTGAATACCCTTTAGCTACACACTCTGCAAAGTATTTATAAATAGTTATA